>JBBPBX010001065.1:39421-65630 GCA_038048925.1 Garcialebias charrua | reverse complement strand
TATATATATATATATAATTTTTTTATTTTTTTATTTTTTTCGGACTGGCGCCACCATTTTGTAGTTTTCTTTCAATAAGCCTATACACTGTATACACTGTATAACTCACGTTACTGTATACAGTAACGTGAGTCAAAAGAACTACACGGCCCAGAAGCCAACAGTGCTTTTGGCCGCTGCTTTCTGCTAAAATTCAAATAACAGCAATGGAGGTAAAAACTAGCCAAGAATTTGATGTGGTATAAACTAGTTTTGCACAAATAATCCTGAAGCAGAACTCATCCTTCAAGCTGTAGTAGTATCTGAAAGACTGTGCCAATCAGTTCTGTGAGGTACTGGCCGACATATTTAACTCCCCACTTACCAGCCTGAAGACCGCCACCATCATCCCAGTCTCAAACAGCTCTACAGTAACTGGTCTGAATGACTATTGGCCAGTAGTCCTTACACCGATAATTGCTAAATGTTTCGGAAAAATTGTCATGACCCACATCAAAACAAACATCAACGAGGACCCTGACCAGTACGTATACCGTGAGAATCGATCAATAGAAGACTCCATCTCCTCTGTGGTCCACACTGCGCTCACCCACCTGGAGCAAAAGGACTCATATGGCAGTATGCTCTTTGCAGACTTCATGTCTGCCTTCAATACCAGGATCCCCCGACCCTGATGGATAAAACCCTGATGGGCCGAGATGGTGTAGAGGCAGGGCAGCCGGCTCAGAACCGGAAGGTCCGGGGTTCGATCCCCGGTCACTGCATACCTCGTTATGTCCCTGGGCAAGACAATTAACCCCGAGTTGCTCCCGGTAGGACAGGCAGCGCCTTGCATGGCAGTCTACCACTACCGGTGCATGAATGTGTGTATGAATGGGTGGATGGCTGGTACTGTGAAGCGCTTTGGGGCCCCTCACAGGGGGCTGGAAAGCGCTATATAAGTAAGCTCCATTTACCATTTACCAAAATACTCACACTAGGACTAAAGACCCCGGTAAAGCTCTGCGTTCGGCCGAACGCCGCTCTACGCGTGCATTCTGTGCGCAGGCAGTTCATAGTATAGCTCTGCGTTCGTTCTCGCGTTAATGCTCGCATTTTCGCTCCAAATACTTGACGTCATTTGAGCAGTAGCAGGGCAGAGCGTTTACCTACGGGACAAATTGAGATCGCTGATTGGTCATTTGCTGACACGCCTACTGAAATGATTGGCAGGTCGGGTAGGGAAAAAAAGGCACAAGCCGGCAGCTGGCTCTGGCTGCAGCCGCTGTGTTGTTCTGTGTTTATATGTTTATAAATGTTCTTAAAAATAAAATAAAAACAGGTAGCGCTGGTCCAGCACACCAGAACACCAGGAAATCTGCAGAACCTCGCGCAGCCACGCTGGACCCGAGTTGATTTCGCTCGTGACAAATTCATTCATTTCCTCATCATTTCAGTCATGGTGTCAGCGGAGGAGGAAGCGATCACTTGTCTTTTGGCAAAAAAACAAACAAAAGAAAAGTCCAGATCAGGGATGAAGAAGGGGAATTTAATATATTTGTGTCACATAAAAACAGTCCGGCGCCGGGCAGTTTATTGTGAGACAACGCGTTTGCGTATGCGGTCGTAAAATTTGAGCTTGGCGCGTTCGCGCCCGCGTTGAAAGGATTGTGCCTCTGCGTTCGAACGGCGTCAAGCGGCGTTCGGCCGAATGCAGAGCTATACTGGGGCCTTAAGCCCCTCGATTTACCACTGGGTCCTAGAATTCTTAACAAACAGACCACAGTCTGTGAGGATCCACAACTTCTCCTCCACCGTAACCATCAGCCCGGGCTCCCCTCAGGGCTGTGTGCTGAGTCCTCTCCTGTTCACACTGCTCATGTATGACTTTGCACCTACTCATCCAGGTTGTCATATTTTTTTATTTTTTTATTTATTCATTTTATAAAAATAAATACATAACAAACACATGTATCTCATAAAATTAGAAAATAAAATATAAAATGAAAGGTAGCAGAAAGAAGAAAAAATCTTATTATATCTGCCCCTTTTCAAAACAATCAATTCAAACAACAATTATCTATAAGTAACAAAAAATGAATAACTCATCTCAATTTACCAATTTCAACGCATTACACATTAAACCACTTCATATATATTTCTTCAACAATTCACTTTTGATAATTTTCTTAAACACAAACATTGGCATTGCTTTTTTCACATCACAAGTCATTCCACAATCCAACTCCCTGGACTGAGGTAGACCTTGATTGTGTCTTTACAAATACATCAGTTCCCTTTAGGTTGTAACAGCTTGATCTTTTAACAAAATGTGTCTGAATATTTAAGGGTAGTGCATTATTATGAGCTTTATACATCACCATTAAAATATGGTAATCTACTAAATCATGGAACTTCAGTAATTTCAACTGAAAAAACAAAGTTATTTTGTCATCAATGACAACACCCAAGAACTTGACCTCACTCATTCTACAGATCTCACCGACCTCAATTGTAAATTGGACATCTGCAGTTTTCTTTTTATTACCAAATATCATATGATACGTTTTTTCTATTTTTTTTTCACATTGTAAAGTTTACAGATGATTCAGCAATCATGGGATGCATAAAAAAAATAAAATAAAAAAATGAGCCAAGCTGTAGGTAGGAGATGGAAAACATGGAAAGCTGGCACAGGAAGAACAATCTTCACATCAACGTGAAGAAGACAAAGGAGATGGTCGTGGACGTCAGACGAAACAAACACACCAACCCCCACCCCAAACTCCCATGAAAATAGGAGGATCTATGGTGGAAGTGGTCTCCAGCTACAAGTACTTGGGTATGCACCTGAATAGCCAGGTCTCTCTTATAAATTAGTCCTCGAGGCTCAATGGGATTAACCTGCCTAAATAAAGGTTGAATGAACAAATGAATGAAAATGATAACCTCAGCTGGGGCAACAACACCACCAGCCTGGTCAAGAAAGCACACCAGAGACTCTACTTCCTCAGGTGTCTGAGGCAAGCTGGTCTGGGAAGCTCAGTCCTTAACCCCTTCTACAGGTGAGCAATGGAGAGCATCTTGTGCTCCAGCATCAACGTGTGGCATGGAGGCTGCACAGCTGCAGAAAGAAAAGCTCTGCAGAGAGTGGTGAAGGTTGCACAGAAGATGTTGGAGTCAAGTTCCCCACCATCACATAATTCTACACCTCCAGCTGCAGAAAGAGAGCCACCTGCATCATGAAGGACCCCACTCACTCAGCACACACCCAGCACTCCCCGGGAGTTTGAGGAACATTGAGGCCCTGTTTACACGGAGCGTATTTTGAGTGGAACCGCTCCTTTCTCTCTGCGTCTTTGCTTATCGTTGACACGAGTTCACTGGCCCCCCTCTTTAAATACGATAGTTTTTGAACTCACCGCTCAGGGTGGATCTTTTTCCCAGACCCCCCGTTGATAATGTAAACATCTCCCGCTGATCTTTTGTGTCAACCACATGCGCGCAGCACGCATGCGCGGACAGTGGGCAGGCGGACATTTCACGTGTCACGCTACAAAATATGTGCTATATAATAACAGTTTAACAATAATAAACAGTATTTATATTAGCGTAGGAGCGATACTGTATATAAATTTATCTGGACTACAGTATCTATCTGGACTCGTTACGTTATTTAAACAATGCGTAACGTGCTGTGAAAATGAAGACACCAGGTTTATTATTTATTTATTTATTCAACACCACAAACTGTATGTCACACAAACACTGAGAATTTAACTGAACACTAATAAAACACGTTAACCGAACTGTAAATACATTAATGAACTGGAATCTTGCTGTGTTTTCATCTGGACCCCATCAGAACCGGTCCGCCTGTTGGAACGACAGCTTCTCCACCTGGCAGAAGAAAAAAAAAAACTCTGTTGTTGTGTGATCAAAGTAAACACAAGCAAACATTATATTAAGAACGTTGATTTACCTTCTGTAAGTCATGTTTTTCACGGAGTAAAGTCTGACATCCTCATCGTCACTCGGTTCTGGTCCACAGTCCACTCAGCGTCTGGTGTGCAGCTTGTTAGATGAAGAGAGTCCCACTTGGTGTCAAATCTGTCGACTATTATCCAAAATCCAGCTTTAACTTGTTGTTAACTTGTTGTTAGCTCAACGTTTAGCCTAGAAGAACGAAGGAGTCTGCCAGCAGAGTGAGGCAGCATGCATGCGCAGTGGGTGAAGGTTCAGCAGCACGCATGCGCAGTGGGTGAAGGTTCAGCAGCATGTATGCGCATTGGGTTAAGGTGCAAAAATTCACAGCGCCAACTAATGACCCGGCATGGTAACTACAGTGGAATCATGAAAGGAGAAGGGGGTCATGAGGGAGGGGGGAGATTCGAGCAGATCCGTGTCAACGCAAAACTTTTCATCTAATTAACATACCCAAAACCTCCGTTCCCCCCCACAGTGTCTGTGTAAACAGGGCCTAAATCCCCCAGTATAGCTCCGCATTAGTCCGAGCGCCGTGGCACGCCGTGGCACAAGCCTTTGATCGCAGGCGTGCACGCGCCAAGCTCAAATTTTACGACCGCCTACGCGCGCGCGTTGATAAACTGCCTTGCCTGTCAGCAAATGACCAATCAGCTACCTCAATTTGTCCCGTAGGTAAATGCTCCGCCCGGCTGCAGCTGCTGGAGCCTGCACTCCAGAGAGCTGCGCTTGCACAGAGCTATAATATGAACTGCCTGCGCGCAGCACAAGCGAGTCCAGCGGCGCTGGGCACAACGCACAGCTATACTGGAGGCTTACGTGTATAACCACTAGACTGAGGAACAGTTTCTACCCTGAGGCTGTTAGACTCATGAATATCTATCTAACGGTTAAGCCCGAGATACACTGAAGCGTCCTCCGTATACGCGCGTATACGCGCGTATTTTGTGCGTATGTTTTCGCTTCTATACTTCAGCTTTCAAACGCTCGCGTTCTCCTTGTTGTAATATGAGCAGCTGCACACGGAGGGGACTCAACTGAGCTCGCTGATTGGTCACTTGCTGACACGCCTACTGAAATGATTGACAGCTTTCAGTCAGCTGATTCAGCTCATGCAGCTCGCTGAAGACCGCTCACTCATGCAGCTCACTGAAGACCGCTGCGGTGTTCAGATGCGGTGTTTCTACTATATATGTTATAAAAAGTTCTCTCAGAAATAAAAATAATAACAGGGAGTGCTTTTCCTGCAGCACACAGCCCACCAGGGATATTTAAAACATCGCCGCACCCAGGTAGGACCTGAATTCATTCATTTCAATCATCGAGTGAACGGAGGAAGAAGCGGTTACTTGACTTTAGGCAAAAAAACAAAAGAAAAGGCCCGATCAGCGATAAAGAAGGGGAATTTATTTAATTTGTGTAACATACAAAACAGTCCGGCGCCGGGGAAGTTTATGTTCAGACACCGCGCATCGCGTATGCGTAGTAAAAAAATACTTTTGCGCGTACGTGCCCTGAGGGGCTACGCGGGGCTACGCTTTTGCCACAGCGTACGTACGCTACGTATAGGCGTATCGTGAGGACGCTCGAGTGTATCTCGGGCTTTAGATATTCATGAGTCTAACAGCCTCAGGGTAGAAACTGTTCCTCAGTCTACAGTAGTTAGATTAGTTAGATTCTAACCAGAATAATCACTGTGAAAAAAATCACATCATGTTGCTGCTGATCTGTTTCATGTTGTTGGGTTCTTTCAAACTCATCTGCTCACTCAGATTCAGGTTTGTGCTGTTGTTCAGCGTATTGTATTTGTACTACTAGTGCTTAGCAAATTTCTAGTTAATGATTTTCATATCTTAGATCTTATTACTGTTTTGCTTTTACATTTGATACTTTTGTTGGATGTAATTGTGACCCTGTGTTCACAATTACAATGTTCTACCACATGTACCACATGTGGTGCATATAACAAATAAAGAAGCTTGAATCCTTGAATCCTTGAATCTTCACCAGTGAGTACCCATATAAAATTTTGCAGTACTGTATTCAGTATGTATGTTTTTAAAATTACATAGGTTTAAGAGGTTAGAACATCTTTAAGAACATTGCAAGAGTGTTGGAAATGTTTATAAAGCTTTAAAATATATATAACTACTAAAATAAATACTGTATAATGTCCCTACTTCACAGGTTTTCACCTATTGCAGCAGTATCTGGAACGTAACTCCCACAATAACTGAGGGACTACTGTATTTTAAAACATACCAGTTGAAGTAACAAATAAATCACCTTTTGCAACAAAGTAGAGGTGGACATAAACTGAGTATTTCTGATCATATATAGTTAATTTTTCCTAATTCAATATGGAAATGTTCGTATTGCAAATATCAAGTATAAAGTTTAACAGCTATACATTTTAGCATTTGCATTTATTCTACTTGAAGTTATGATTGCCAAGGTACTGCTAATGCATCAAAGACCTGAGAACCGCAGAAGACCACCCACTTTCACCTACAGTAACAGCTCAATAGACATTTGCAAGCGTTAGGAGACGATAAATTAAAAGACAAGTAAGGAAAGAAAAACAGTACTGGATTTGTTTGTGTGTGAATTGTTCGGATTTCACAGAAAAACAATGAAAAGATTGCTTCATTTTTGCATTACAGGATATTGGCAAAATCTAACAGTTCTGCAGATTACATGCAGTCTTTTAAATCCCACCTAAAATTTAATTTTTTTGCTGTGGCTTTTAACATGTTTGGGTATGCACCTGAATAGCCAGGTCTCTTGTAAATGAGTCCTCGAGGCTCAATGGGATTAACCTGCCTAAATAAAGGTTGAATGAACGAATGAATGAAAATGACAACCTCAGCTGGGGCAACAACACTACCAGCCTAATCAAGAAAGCACACCAGAGACTCTACTTCCTCAGGTGTCTGAGGCAAGCTGGTCTGGGAAGCTCAGTCCTTAACCCCTTCTACAGGTGTGCAATGGAGAGCATCTTGTGCTCCAGCATCAGTATGTGGTATGGTATGTGGTATGGCCGCCCTGTTAAATGTAACAGGGCGGCCGTGGCGTAGTGATAATGGCAGTCGTCCCCCAATCCGAAAGTTGGAGGTTAGAATCCCGAGTTCCCACACCATGTGTCGTTGTGCCCCTGGGCAAGACACTTAACCCTGAGTTGCTCCCGGTAGGACTGGCTGGCGCCTTGAATGGTAGACTACCGCTACCGGTGTATGAATGTGTGTATGAATGGGTGGATGGCTGGTGCTGTAAAGCGCTTTGCGGCCCCTCATAGGGGGCTGGAAGGCACTATATAAGTAAGCTCCATTTACCATTTACCATGTTTGGTTTGAGTTTCATCTGTACCTCTGAGGTTGCTATTTTCTCGATTTTTTAATGCTTGACATTTCATTTATTTTATTGCTGATTTCTTGTTTGTGAAACACTTTGGTCGCATTGTTGTTTTTTAAATAATAATATAATAATAATAATCATTTTATTTAAAAGCGCCTTTCAGGACAGGATAAATGTGCTATATAAATAAAGTTGACATTGACATCTGTATTTCTCAAAGTTAGGGAGTTTGTAGAAGTTAGCTTGCTATCATCAAATAAATCTGAGGATTTTCTGAAATATACCACTTGCCTTGGCAGTGGGTACATCAAGGCATCAAGAAACAATGTGACCTGGAGCCCAGAGTTTATATCAATTAGGATTCTTGTTACAATGAACTAGTTTCCCTGATGCATGCTCAATAATCCAAGTAGAAAAATCTAAAAAAGCTAAGTCTGGTCCTCTGGACATTCAAAAAACAAAACAAAACAAAGCAACAACAACAAAAAATGTAGAAACGTTTCGTCTTTCGTCCGAAAGACTTCCTCAGTCTGAGGTGCTGTGTTCAGCTCAGTCTTATAAATAGCACCCTCTCACTGATGACAGCCAAAACCAGCTGCTCACCTGATCAAGGAGGACCATCAGCCTAACGATGGATCGTTATAGCACCCTGATGGGTGTTTGCTATTCACAGAGGGCTGAGTGATACTACCAATAACAGCATTGTAATGCCGGGTACCGACCTAACGCGTTTTGGGCAGCGGAAGCGGCTGGTTTACATTGAAAGTCTATGTGGAGACGCATCGAGGCGCAGCGAATCGTGATGCGGGGCGTTTTGAGTGTTTGAAGCGGCGCTTCAGCACGCGGCAGTACCTTTCCGCGCACGCGCGCGTCCGAAGCAACCTACGCGTCGAGCAGCGTCGAGCCGCCAAGGATCGACAAAGTTGATCTTTTGTTGCTCGACGTGTCCAGCAACCAATCGGGAGAGCCTCTGCTATGTGATGACGCAACGACAACGGGACTTTTTTTGGACTTTTTAAACTTACCCCATCATGAATGAATCAGCCTCCGGTAAGAAACTTGGCATTTTTACAGTTGCTGCTGTCCACTCGAGCTTCACCCCAAACATAAAAAAACGTTTTAATCTCAACAAAGACTTTTGGAGCTGCAGTTCGGCTCGTAGAAAACCCACTCAAGTAGTAACGAGGCTCACGTGCAGCTGATTTTATCTGCCAGCAGCATGAAACAAGCAACCCGACCCAAAAAACGAGCCAGACCCCCTCCTCTGCCTGCTCCCAGTGCGCGTCATCAGACGCGTCTTCAGTGGCTTCAGTGTGAAAGTGACAAGCGGCCAAAAGGGGGAGGCAGGAGCGTTTTGACGGTTCTGGTCGGTACCCGGCTTAAGAGGGGGACAGTTGAACCCGGAGGCCTCCACCCCTGTTTAATGATGGGCGGTTTCTTTTCACAAAGATGGCCTCCTTTACACCTCTCTCAAACCATTGTTCTTCTCTATCAAGGATGGGAACATCTTCATCCTTGAAAGAGTGACCGCTGGCGTGGAGATGAGTGTAGACCGCAGAGTCCTAACCTGATGATGTTGATCTTCTGTGCTGGGCCATCCTTTTGGCCAGTGGCTGTTTAGTTCCCTTATCAGTCTTGTCACTCGGTGCAACATATCACTATGGGAAATTGCACCTGTGCAGTTTACCTGAAGGGATACAATCACGCCTTTACGGCAGAGGCGTCAGCGTCGCGCCAGAGGCCCCAACAACTGGGTACTTAAGCCGCGGACGCCCATCCATCGATCTCTTATTGCCCTTCACCTCGCTTAAACCTGAACTCTCTCTCTCTTTGCGGGACTTCTCTGTTGCTTCATCACTCGACCAGAGGGGAGCTTGCTCCATACATAGAGTTCACAGAGAATTATTCCTGCGTACTACTGGGCTAGCGAAAGCTAGTCCGGCACATTTTTCCTTAACCTCAAAGTTTTTTCTTCTCCTCTTTCCGCAGACTGCTTCGCTCGACGGCGCTAACTGCATCACACCGTTACCTCTGCTAACTCGTAGCAAGGCTAGCCAACAAAAGCGACGCGACGGAGGAGACGTCTCAAATTAAAAGAAAAATAATCTTGGAAGGACTCGCTCATCTTATCTCAGACATGCCTCCGGAGAAAGGAAAGCGAAAGACAAGACTTCCAAAAAAGACCAGCAGGACGGCGAGTCCGACCTCGCGCGCCTGCCCCCAGCGGATGCGGTTTTTCCCTCTCAGCGACGGACACCCACGAGGCCTATCCCTTCTGCTTGGGGATGTTACACGCAAACATGGTGCTGGACGCACCCGAGTCTTGCCCACATTGCAGCCAGATGCTGGAGGCGGTGAGGAGGCACCGGGCGGACTTCGTCGCCAAGGCTATGGGGGCTACTGCGGTGCCAGCAGACCCGGACACCACTGAGCCTCTGACTCCCACGCCGGAGCTCGAGAGCATGGCTTTGGATGACAGCACCCGAGTCGAATGGGGCGACAGCCCAGATGTGCTGGCCCCCATGGTGGTCTTAACTGTCGAATTTCACACTCGAGGCATGATGAACGAGGACGAGATCTCGATTTCAGCCTCAGGTGAATTTTCTGCGGACGACGCCGACGTCGGGTACGGGGAACAGGGAGAAGACCTCTCCCGCATCCCGGTATCTGTGCTCCCGGAGATGGACTTTTCCATCTCTGCTCTGTTCGACTTATGTCACAGAGCAACGGACGCACTACAGATCCTATGGCCTCTACCTCGTCAACAAGTCACGAGGTTGGCAGGAAATTATTTTATTCAAAGCAGCAGGTAGCCACGAGGCAAAGGATGTCCGTCTTCCCGGACTTCCTCACAGAGCTGACTCGCACCTGGTCTCAACCCAGGACTCCCATGCTGTTGCCGCTCTCACAGTTTCTCGACATGGACGGGATGGATGAAGTGGGAATAGCTAACGTGCCTCAAATTGAGGACACGTTGGCATCTCATTTGGCTCCCAAGTCATCCGGGACAAAACCAACTCTCCCCAGCAAAGCCTGTTGAGCCTCGGCTTCTCTGCTCGAGAAATGCTACAGGGCTCAGGGCCTCGCAGCGCGCGCGATGAACACGTCCGCAATGATGCAGGCGTACTTGGCTGAAAAACTACAAGAGCTCCAGGTAACGTCAGACAAGCAAGCTGCAGCCAAGCTGCTGGATGAAGCCCGCAGGGCAACAGACTTTGTGCTCCGCATGATGAGGACAGCAGCTGTTGCACAGGGCAGAGGAATGGCGGAGGTGGTCATCGCAATAGGCCATCTGTGGATGAACCTGACTGAACTCCCGGAGGGACAGTAAATTCCTTTTCTCCACTATTCAATAGAACCGACGGGGATTTTTGGAAAAACGCTCGATCGAATTCAGACCAGGCTGGACCACAGGCGCAAACAGGCTGAAGCTCTCCGGGTGGGCATCCCCAAGAGAACCTTCACCCCTCCCAGGGAGTCAGCTGGGAGCAGAGCACTGCAACCTCGACACCACTCAGCTACACGTGCCCCACCGCAAAAGCGGCCGGTGTACGAGGTTGAGCACCGGCAGAGACCAACGCCGGCTCCACCTCGGACCGAACACGCTTGGAGTAAGAACAGATTTGTTCCCCGTCAGGCGGACCGGTACAGAACCTCCTCGGTGAATCGGGACACCAAACAGAAGCGTGCCTGATGAACCAGGATCGCTTCATAACTTTACACGATCACCCGCCCACGCGGTACGGGAAATGATCTTTTCACGTCTAGACTTTGTTTGTAGCACGGTACAAAAAGCTGGTGATTCTGTTTTAGACACAAATCATGTTCTTTCTGCTGTGAGTGACATAAAGTCAAATATGTTGTTACACATAAGCACGAATAAAGTAAAAAAAAACACTCCGTTTTCTTGACTCACAAAAAATGACAACAAAAAAACACAGTAACATCAGCAGAACAGTCCCCTCTGTTCTTCCAGCCGACATAAAGGGCGGGGGCCATCTTCCCCCCCTCCCTCATGGCTCACGGGGTGTTAGCCTAATTGATAAACCCCAGCTGGGTGCCTCTGTTCTATCTGCAACAGACAAGCACAGAGGCGCCTGCGAACAGGCCCGTGACTCCTCACAGAAGCAGGTGAGGGGTGTCACATGTTCCAGCCCCCGCTCCGTTCTAAACCACGGAGCCGGGAATACACAAATCAACCAAACCCGTGACACGTCCGCGCTCCAGGGGTGCGCGCCGACAGAATCTGACGACCCACCTTCCTGTCACCTATTCATCGGATGCCAGTAAGGGACAGGGGGCCACGGCAGAAGCCCGCAGGCCAACATCAGTGTCACACATTCATTCTAATGCTGAAGCTGTCCCCTTGTTTTCAATGGGCGACGCGTCATGCTCAAACAGTGGTTCTGCAACGTGTGACCGCGCTCACTGTGCTGACCCAAACAGGAAACGGGCTGGAGTCAGGAGATCTGCTCGTTTACAAAACGTGCATCCCCCCAGACCCATGACCCCCAACAAAAAGAGGAAAAATAGACACTGTTCAGCTGTTATCTAATAATGACAGCAGATTGTCTCTGTCTCCAAACACTCTCGGTCAGAGTAGTATGGAGGTACGTATGCGGGAAGGTCCTCTTCCTAACCTGGTTGACCTTCAAAGGACCATTGAAATCAAGGTTTCTGAGGGAGAGCTGGTTCCACCACCTGTTCCTCTCCAGGGACCTTCTACGTAACCCGAAGGAACAGTTTCGCCAATTAGGCTGAGAACTGCGGCTAATTCTAGCTTGGTGGCGGAGAAGAACAGACTGATGGCCTCAGGCCTGCCAGAGAACGTGGTAAAAACCATTCAAAATGCATGTGCTGTGTCAACACAGTCTCTCTACGCCCGGAAATGGCATATCTTTGAAGCTTGGTGCACAGAAAGAAATATTATTTCTTATTATTATTATTATTAAATATTATTTCTTATTCAATTATTGACCCCGCTCCTCACCTTTCTTCAGGACTTGCTGGAGAAAGGTCGCTCTTTCTCAACGATTAAGAGTCAGAGTCAGAGAGTCAGAGAGAGTCAGAGTCAGAGAGTCATTATTGTCATTTTCACCGCATGTGGTACATGTGATGAAAACGAGATTATGTACACAGTGTCCCAGTTACATCCAACAACAAATGCAAGAGAAAAACAGTAACATCTAGGATTAACTAAGAAAAACATCAACTAGTAATACACTAAGCCCTAATGTTATAGAAAAATATCCTTTACAGCAGCACAATCACGAGTCTGTATGAGCAGATGGTCACAAATGAACACAGCAACAAGAAAACAGATCAGCATCAGCATGATGTGATATTTTGCAGTGTTTATTCATGTTGATTATTTATTCATGAGTCTAACAGCCTCAGGGTAGAAGCTGTTCCTCAGTCTAGTGGTTCTACATTTGATGCTCCTCAACCTCCGTCCTGAGGGGAGTGGGGCAAAGAGTGAGTGTGCTGGGTGAGTGAGGTCTTTCATGATGCAGGTGGCTCTTTTCCTGCATCTGGAGGTGTAAATGTCTGTGATGGTGGGGAGACTGACTCCAACAAACTTCTGTGCAGCCTTCACCACTCTCTGTAGAGCTTTCCTATCTGCAACTGTGCAGCCTCCATGCCACACGTTGATGCTGGAGCACAGGATGCTCTCCAATGCACACCTGTAGAAGGAGGTGAGGACTGGGCTGCTCAGACCAGCTCGTCTCAGCTGTCTGAGGAAGTAGAGTCTCTGATGACCTTTCTTGATCAGGCTGGTGGTGTTGTTGCTCCAGCTGAGGTTATCATTCATGTGTACACCCAAGTACTTGTAGCTGGAGACCACTTCCATTGCAGATCCACTTATGTTCAGTGGGGTGTTAAGGTGTTCCTATCTGCGATTTCAGCTTGTCACGAGGGCAGGGGAAGCAGGACGCCTGGCGCGCATCTGCTCATAATAAGATTTATGAAGGACGTGCTAAGGAGGAGGCCCCCCCAGCAGGATTTTGACCCCTGGATGGGATCTTAGCATGGTCCTGGGGGCTCTCTGTGATCCCCCATTCAAACCACTGAGCGAAATTAAGATAGAAATATTATCTTACAAGACCGCTCTTCTCCTGGCTCTTTGCTCGACAAAACGTGTGGGTGACCTCCACGCTTTGTCCGTACATCCAATGTGCACCAGGTTCGCCCCTGACGGGTCAAAGGTCACCCTAAGGCCTAATCCTGCATATATTCCCAAAGTGTTGACTTTAAACCCCAGAAGTCTGGACTTTGAACTCTTTTCTTTTCCACCTGCTCCTATCCTCACTCAGGAACAGGAAAGGCTGAAGGCTCTCTGCCCCGTGAGAGCTTTAAGCACTTACATGCAGAGAACAGCCGAATGGAGAAAAACAAATCAACTGTTTGTGTGCTTTGCTGCACCAACTACGGGTAAGGCCCTATCAAAACAGCGTCTCTCACACTGAGTGACTGAGGCCATTAAAAGGGCGTACAGTAGCAAAGGTCAACAGGTACCCTCTGGAGTGCGTGCCCACTCTACTCGGGGATTGGCCACTTCATGGTCACTGCTCAAGGGTGTACCAGTTGCAGACATTTGCGCTGCTGCGAACTGTAGCTCAATGAACACGTTTGCAAAGCATTACAGTTTGGATGTTACTGCGTGTGATGTCACTCAGGCTGTCCTTTCTAACACACAGTAGAAAGCGAACTTGAGATGCCTATTGAATAAAGGCGGGCGTTCACACTAGGATGCATTTTACTGAGCATTTCAAGGGCGTGAATGAATTACGTTCCCATAGTGATATGTTGCACCGAGTGACAAGACTGATAAGGGAACTGAAAGTTATGCACCATAACTCATGTTCCCTGAAGGAAGGGAATGAGGTGCAACATACCTGGCCCTTTCAATGCTGAATGCTCGGTGAAGTGCATTCTGGAGATCGATGGATGGACGTCAGCGGCTTAAGTACCCAGAGGGTGGGGCCTCTGGCGCGACGCTGACGCCTCTGCCGTAAAGGCGTGATTGTATTCCTTCAGGTAAACTGCGTGGGTGCAATTTCCCATAGTGATATGTGCACTTTGTTCCCTTCCTTCAGGGAACATGAGTTATGGTGCATAACTTTCAGTTTCCCAGATATAAGACTGATCACAGCCCTCCCGATATTTTGTATGCTGTTCAGTGTCGGGAGGGCTGTGATACTCTTACAATGCTGTTATTGCTAGTATCACTCAGCCCTCTGTGAATAGCAAACAACCATCAGGGTGCTAACGATCCATCGTTAGGCTGATGGTCCTCCTTGATCATGTGAGCAGCTGGTTTCGGCTGTCATCAGCCAACTGGTTGTGTAACACTGTGAGAGGGTGCTATTTAAAAGACTGAGCTGAACACAGCACCTCAGACTGAGGAAGTATTTTGGACGAAAGACCAAACGTTTCTACAAAAAATTTTTTTTGCTTTGTTTTGTTTTGTTTTTTGAATGTCCAGAGGACCAGACTTAGCTTTTTTAGAATGAACCAGTTTATTCCTGTATTGCTTATGTACACACCTGCATAATTGCAGTATTATCTTCAATTTGTTTTGCATGTTGTAATTCATGTATATTGACTTGGTCTGTTTTGCTCTTTTAAAGACCGTGTAAAGTGAATTTCAATATTTTCTTCAATAAACATTATAAATGTCATAATTGTAATCTTGTAAATGAGTAAAAAGTCTCAAAATTGTAGCTCAATTAATTTTGGAGTTATAGAGCAAACTGTGTATAAAGATATTTCTGTTTCAGGATTTTTTAGGCGTGTTTTAAATGTGACCGCGTTTCGTCACGCGGTCTTCTTAAGTATAGCCCCACCCCCTGCAGCTCCAGCCGTATAAATTTGCCTCGGTGGAGCCGTTCACTCGCGAATCGCAGATAGCATCAGATAGCAATAGCATAGATATTTTGTTCATTGTTAGCTAGCTAATCAATTATGCCTCGTTCGTGCATCTTCCCTGGATGTCGCAATGGTCAGGGCACCCATACAAATCATAACGTGTTTTTATACCGCGTGGTTTTATACCAATTATCTGTTATGCCTGGATAGGTCAATGGAAAAAGCGTTCGCCTTCCATCCCAAACCTTATGGGTTCAATTCCCGCATGGTACAACTTTTATTTTATTTTATTCATTCCAGATTAAAAACACACAAGAAAACTATCTACAAAAACAGCGTAACTCTTGGAAAAGGTAGCTGCTGTTACAGACAGAACTCAGATAAAAACAGAGCAGGTTTACTGGCTCTGCTCCTGTCTGCCTCTCCACACACAGCTCAGCTGCAGGCCACAGTACTGTACTGTGCTGAAACCACGCCCACGCGCTTACACGCCCGCACAGTTTCAGACCAGGGCACAATTATGTTTTTTCATGATTTTTGAGACTTAATTTTATAAGGAAAACAATGTTTTTAATCAGTCAGATTTATATGGGTGATTAATAACACATATTTATGCCATGTGACAAACTAAAAATACACATTTAATTTCACTTTACACGGTCTTTAACTGCCAAAAGCCTGACATATTTAAATAAACCATGTTTTAACAGGCCTGTGTGGGTGTAGCTTTACTGTGAGCTGTTTGTACAGAAACGTCAACAGGATACATAGTTGAACAATAAGTTAAATATATATTCACTGGTAAAATACTTCATACACTGCCTCTGTAATGGCAACCTGTTTAGGTACGTAAATGTGTAAGCACACTCACATGCGAACTATCATATGAGTTGCTCCTGGTAGGACTGGATGGCGCCTTGCATGGCAGTCTACTGCTACCAGTGTATGAATGTGTGTATGAATGGGTGGATGGCTGGTACTGTGAAGCGCTTTGGGGCCCCTCATAGGGGGCTGGAAAGTGCTATACAGGTGGTCGCTGACTTACGACGCCCTCGACTTACAAAGTTCCGACTTTACGAACTTATCATAATTAATAAAAATATGAAATATATATATATATTTTTTGTGTGTGTGTGTTTAAATGTTCTTGATTTCATGTGTACAGCACTTTGTTGCAGCTGTGGTTGTTTTAAATGGCTTTATAAATAAAGTATTATTATTATTATCACATAATTTTTAATTTTTAAGCCAATTGTAACAGTCATTATATTGGTTGGGTCCCAGAGATGAGTAGGTATCACCACAAGGGGGCGCCTACTCCCTTTGTTTTCCGTTGTTGTACACTTGTACAAAAAGTAGAATTATTATTCCACGTAAAGGATACAGTATACAAGTGACGATGAGGGGCAGAGCGGTAAACTAATATTATTTGCTCATGTATGACAATATAATGTTTAGTACTGTGGAGAACTGGCGTTACACGGAGTTTAATAAATTGGAAGTGTGGAATAATTCAACGTGCGTCCTGCTGCTTTGAGTTTAGACCAGTTAGAGTGACTAACGGTCGCTGCTAACTTCTCCAACCTCTCACCGAACCGTCACAAATGGCGCCCGAACAAATTTTGGACCTTCCCTCCTGGATACCGATTCAGCTTTGGACTGGAGGTGATTATTTTCAACTTTTTGTGGATACAGTTTCTGAGCGGAGTACGTCGTGATCAGTGTTGAAAGTTTGCTGGAGCCATTCATTGCCCGCACCTCGCTGAACGTCGTGATGAACTGTCCCGTTTGGATTTAATTCCTGAAAGCTGCGCATCTGCTGGTCTGCTGAAGAGGACAAGACCACCGCATATTAACTAAATTAACTCACGATTGCTGAAAGCCTGGTGAGTTTTATGGATTATTTTCCAGTGGAAATCATAAGTCATGCGGACTATTTTGTGGGCTTCAACTTGTTGAGCTGCGGAAGGATACGGACAGACTGAGCTGCACAAACACCGTGACAGCGGAGAGCAACACACCTCTGTGAACTCTGTGAACTCTGTGAACTCTGAACTCTGTGAACTGGGTTGATTCTCTGCTTAAGAAGATTTTATATTTGGACATTACTCGCCTATGAGCCCTACTGCCAATATAAACAAGCAAAACAACCTGAAGATTAAAAAAATAAAAATAATAAAAAAAAAATTGTTCACAATCCTGAGGTTTTCTGCTGTGAAAATTCCATTTGCTTTGGACATTACCATAGAGGTTGAAGAAACAAAATGGCATTTAAACCAGATTTTTCTGTTTTTGACTCTGAAACGGATACTGACTTTCTTCAATCTCTACCACCACATCAGAGAACTCCAGACCTCCATCAACAGGTTCTAGAATTAAAAGATGACGTCCAGCAGCTGAGGGATGTCCTTCAAACTACATTGTCCCTACAACAGAAATTGCTGGACCATCTAGATGGGGTTAAAGGTTCAGTATGCAGTTTCTGTAGAACTGCAGCAGTTAGAAATATTTTCAACAGGCAAAGCATTCTGATCCCTCCCCCTCAGAGCCATATGTGGCTCTGCCCCCTTGTGGTCTGTTGAATTTCAAATTCAAGCTCTGTTTTTATTGGCTGATTCAAATTCAAGCTCTGTTTTTATTGGCTGGTTACAAACTCTGTTTTTATTGGCTGGAAAATGGCGGGTCACCTTTTCTTTTTAGAAATGCTTATTTACCACCTGGAGAAGCAAGGGGACAATATTTTTTTTAATTTTTTTTCAGAGATTACCTGGCTAACATCAGTCTGTCAGGAGGTAGTGACAGAGTGAAGAAATATGTTCATAAAAAAAGCTACATACTGCAGCTTTAATTCCTGTGGGTCTGGTGGACTTTCTACACAACAGCCTCCTGCACCTCCTATAGCCACCTCAACACCATATGTGCCTCCTGTGAATGTGGATAAAACATGCCCTTATCCTGGAACTCAGAGGGACCTGCATAGCTCTTTCCTACAGACTCATTCAGCTGAGCTAACCAACACCACAAGAGTGATCGCTGCTGCACTACATCACGCCAAGCTGGAACCACCAGTATTTGCTGGGGATGGGGAAGTGCAGGCAGAGGACTGGTTACAGGCTGTGTCAGCATACAAGTCCACTCTGAATTTAACAGATGTCCAGATTCTGAATGAGTTGCCTCATTTTCTAACAAAAGAGCCTCGTAAGTGGTTTAACGCCCTTAGTTCCCACATTAACTCATGGGGGCGCTTCTGCCAACTTTTCAGAACAGTCTTTCTGCCCACTGACAACCAAGAAAGAATTCTCAGAGGCATACTAGACCGGGTTCAGTCAGTTGATGAACCACTCCCAACATTTGTAGCTCATATGTTGAGTGAGTTTAACAAACTAAGTTGCCCACCACCCGAAAAAGAGCGTATTCAACTAATATGTAAACATTCACTTGAAAAATACAGGGTGGCGCTGTATGGCTCACCTGTGTCTTCTGTGATGGAGTTGCTGCTCAGGGCTCATGAATTACATGCTGTGCTGGGACCTGATAGCCAACAGAACCTTCAAAAGAGACACTGGAAGCAGCAGAGAGCTGAGCCACACTGTTATAAGTGCTCAAATCCTGGATATACATCAAAAACGTGTCCTGCTTGTAATCAGGGCCATGTTCAACAACAAGTGCCAGCCCGGTTCCATAATGAGCTCACTCCCACTACTTTGGACACACCTGAAGCCGAAACAGACAATAGAAGCTTCAGTCCATCTGTAGATGCAGCACCCCAAAGGCCATCGGGAAACTTCAGGGGGGGGAGGATATTTCGTCGAGGCAATCCTCCCTCCAGACGTTAACTGAGCCTCACCTTTCCACAAGTGAATTCCACATTCTTGGTCATGTGGAGGACAATGATTCTACTGCCACCTGGAACACCCCATTTAAGACTAAGCTGAACTTTAATGGAACCTGCATCGAGGCGACTCTGGACACAGGCGCTTCACTTTCGGCTGTGCGTGCAGATCTCATTGAAGTTAATAGGATTGGTCCACAAAAAATACGTCAGTGGCAGGGTCCGCCAGTGAGCCTAGCGGACAACGCTCCTTGCCTTCCAGATGGTGTGGCTTGGCTAAGTATTGGCTTTATGAACAAGCGCTTTTATCAACGCTTCGCCATCATCCAAAACCTGTCTTCCCCTTTCATATTAGGGATGGACTTTATGATGAGAGCCTCGGTAACCATCCATATACCGACAAGGACAGTTTTTATTGATGACAGTCCCTGTCCTGCCTTGGATGAAAATGAGGACCACAGTCTTGACCTTTTTCCTGCTGAACAGACTGTTATGTCACTGAACATTTTGTCAGACACTATGGAGTCAAAAGTGGCTGAGGCGAGCCTGGAGGAAACACAAAAATCAGATCTGTATGATCTTCTTTCCCACCACAGCTCCACCTTTGATGGACATCTTGGACACACTACAAGGGCGGAACATGTAATCGATACCGGAACCGCCAAGCCCATAAATCTTCCCCCTTATCGCTCATCGCCAACAAAAAAGCGTTTAATTGAGGATCAAGTGCAACAAATGCTGGAGGACAACATAATTGAACCCTCTACCAGTCCATGGGCAGCTCCAGTGGTGATTGTGAATAGACCTGGTTCTGATCCAAGATTCTGCGTGGATTATAGAGGTTTAAACCAAGTCACACAAAAGGACTCCTATCCATTACCACGAATTGATGAATCCCTCGACTTTCTGGCAAGAGGAAAGTACATCTCAACCCTGGATTTGGCTCGAGGATATTGGCAAGTTGCTGTTTCAGAGGAATCCCGACCAAAAACAGCTTTTGTGTCTCACTGTGGCCTCTACCAGTTCCGTGTGCTGCCGTTTGGGTTATGCAATGCGCCAGCAACATTTCAAAGGCTCATGAACTCTGTGTTGGCGGGCCTGATCTACAAAACATGCGCTGTGTACCTAGATGACATTGTGGTGACATCTCCCACATTCGAGCAGCACTTAAAAGATTTGGAGGAGGTCCTGAACAGACTTGAGGCAGCTGGCCTCACGCTAAAACTGAAAAAATGTCAGTTCTGTCTGAGTGAGTTCACATTTTTGGGTTATCGCATCACACCTGCAGGCATAAAACCTGACCATGATAAAATCAAAGCTGTCATTGATTTTCAGTCACCATCTACAGTAAAACAGGTCAGACAGTTCCTTGGACTCACTGGCTATTATCGGCGCTTTGTCCAAGATTATGCACGGCATGCTGACCCACTCCATAAGCTCACACAGAAGGACACTGTTTTTCACTGGGATGGCAACTGTCAGCAAGCCATGAATGTTTTAAAAGACCGAATCACGTCAGCCCCCGTGTTAAGATTTCCAGACTTTGCTAGACCCTTCTATGTTCATGTTGATGCCTGTGACCTAGGATTGGGCGCTGCTTTGATGCAAAAAGATGAAGAGGGCCGAGACATTGTAGTGTCGTATGCAAGTCGTTCTCTACACAAGGCTGAGAAACCATACTCAACCCCTGAAAAAGAATGTTTGGCCATCATTTGGGCTCTGGAACACTTCAGACCATATGTTGAGGGCCTTCACGTGACTGTTTTCACAGACCACAACAGCCTTAGGTGGCTCATGTCCCGTCCAAACCCTTCTGGCCGGCTGGCTAGATGGTCTTTGAGACTACAAGACTTTGACTTTTCAATTGTTCACAAGCCGGGACAACACAATGCAGTTCCTGATGCTCTTTCCAGGAATCCCCTGCCAAACCAAAGTGACACGCCCATTGATATCCTTCCAGAACACGCTGTTATAGGCAGTTTGGACCTCCGTTCACTGCCCCCAGTGTTATTATCGGATCGTTCGCACATGAGGCAGCTACAACTGGACGACCCTGTGACGGGTCAGCTCCTTAGAGACATCGAATCAGACTCATCAGTTCTGATGGACAATAAATCCCAAGAACAATACACTGTCTATGACAGTTTGCTGTATTACAGGGACCAAAAGACTATGTGCAGTTTGCACCCATTAAAGGAACTCAAACTTTTTGCCCCAGCATCTCTTCGTGGAACCCTGCTGAGCTATTACCATGACCACCCCACTGCTGGCCATCTTGGTGTTTCCAAAACCCGGATGAGACTACGACACAGGTTCTTTTGGCCTGGCATGGCAGGTGATGTCAAACGTTATGTCACCTCTTGCTCGGTCTGCCAACTCACAAAACCAAGTCAACAGAAACAAGCTGGTCTCATGGTCCCTATTGTGCCCAAAAAAACCTGGGAATACACAGGAGTGGACTTTGTGGGTCCCTTGCCCCGTACTCAATCAGGGAATGCTTATTTGCTGGTCTTTGTGGACTATTTCTCGAAGTGGATTGAGGTGTGTGCAGTTAGAGAGGCCACAGCCCAGGTTGCAGCTAGCAAGTTCTTAAGTGAAATATTTGCTAGACATGGTAGCCCCACCTATCTCATTTCAGACAGAGGTTCTCCCTTTGTTAGTGAGTTGTTTGAACACACTGTGTCAGCTCTAGGCTCAACACATAGGCTCACTACAGCTTATCACCCGCAAACAAATGCAACAGAGCGTGTAAACAAAACACTTAAAACAGCTATCCGCGCCTATGTGAGTGACAAACACACCGCATGGGACAAGTTTTTACCACAAATCTGTTTTGCACTTCGCACAGCTCCGCATGACAGCACAGGTCTTAGCCCATCCATGATGTTGTATGGTCGTGAGCTGGACACGCCTCTCGACCTAATCACTCAACCAAGCTGTGATGGACTGGATGACCCAGACGTGCAGTATCCAGAGACTCTTAGAGCCACCCTCAGGGATGCTCATCACCACGCCAGGGCTACGCTGGATCTCAGCCACAAAAGACAGAAACACTACTACGACTTGAGACGCCGCCATTCTGCCTTTGAGATTGGTGATCTGGTTCGAGTGAAGTCTCACCCAAGGTCAGATGCTTTGGCTAATTTTACAGCTAAACTGGCACCGCTGTTCAAAGGCCCCTTCTGTGTCAGTCAGAAACTTAGCGATGTGAACTACAGACTAATTGATGTTGAAACAGGAGCTGATGCTGGAGTTTTCCATGTTGTGAACATGCAGCCGTTCCACACTTGGGATTCTGCCGGCTCCAAAAAGACTGCCGGTGCGGCTGCACAGGCAGATCACACGTACGATGACTTTGAGGATGATTCCCCTCTAACTGAAGCCATCCCTGACCTCCCTTCAAGTGATGTGCCGAATGACATTCACCATTCACAGACGCCTCATGGGGTCGATGACACCAATGTGGATGAGACTGAGTTTGACCAAGATTCAGATTGCGCTGGACGTTACAATCTGAGAGCCCGGCGCCATCCCAGGATAACGACTGGTTGGTCAGACCATAAATGGACAAATATCTACCATACTGACAGGCTTAACAAGGTGTAAGGTTATATTTGTTCAGGTTAAGGGATGCATGTAAATTTCAGTTAAATGTGTTGTGTTTAAATTTCCTGTAGTTACCTAACAATCAAAAAAAAAAAAAAAATCTGATGATTCGGGATGACAGTAATTTGTCACCCATTGTTACATAGAAAAATTAGTTCCTTAACTGTTCTTTCAGGGGGATTGTGTTTATAAAACAAAGAAGAGTTCCACACAGATTTTATGTTGGTATTTTGGAACCTAAGCTGACTGTGTTACGGTTATCCACAGATATGTATACAGGTGTGATATGATCCCTGCCCCATGTGTAACTGCAGTTTTACGGCTATGTATTGCTTCGTTATATTTCTGTACTACTGTCTGTAGTCGTGTGCGGCTGAGGACAGCCTTTGTTTACCAGGGGGGCATATGTAACAGTCATTATATTGGTTGGGTCCCAGAGATGAGTAGGTATCACCACAAGGGGGCGCCTACTCCCTTTGTTTTCCGTTGTTGTACACTTGTACAAAAAGTAGAATTATTATTCCACGTAAAGGATACAGTATACAAGTGACGATGAGGGGCAGAGCGGTAAACTAATATTATTTGCTCATGTATGACAATATAATGTTTAGTACTGTGGAGAACTGGCGTTACACGGAGTTTAATAAATTGGAAGTGTGGAATAATTCAACGTGCGTCCTGCTGCTTTGAGTTTAGACCAGTTAGAGTGACTAACGGTCGCTGCTAACTTCTCCAACCTCTCACCGAACCGTCACACAATGTACAAAGTTTGCGGCAGTTTCCGCCAATTTCCGCCAGTTTTCGGCAGTCAGTTTTCAGCAATGCCCACAAATTTAGCCTTAGCTAGTTGGCTCTAGCCTCGTAGCTCCAGCCTTGACAGCCGGCTTTGTCCGATCAGAGGTTCCTGCGCTCGGATACATGATCTGGAGCTGAACGGTGGTTTTGTGGAGGAACGGATGGGCAAAGCAAAACGACCCTGTTGACCGTGTGAAGCAGCAGACAGCAGCGAGCCAGACCGGAGTAGCAACGAGCTAACATTCTAACAAGCCTTGCTGTAGGATGCACAGTTGGATGCTAACGCTCCATCAGGGACACAGAGCCGACAGGCGACGGCCGGGAGCTCGCCTCCATGTCCGCCTGGCAGCCTAAGATGTTGTCTGGACACCGAGCTAACATGCGAAAATGTGGACAAACAGCTACGGCAGCCTTGGATGGGCTAACGCTAACGGGTGCTGCTAATGGCGGGGCCTAACATGCTAACGCGGAGCAGCTTGTTTTGGATGGACGCCACAGAGAAACGGCTTTCAGTAAGTTATTAACTCTTTTTCTGGCTACAAATGTATGGAGTTAACAAGCTAACAGTCCTTCCTGTAAACAGTTTGGACCGCGTGAAGCACAAAGTTGCGGAGCTCGGACGTGCAACGAGCTAACATGCAAAAAGACGAGACAAGCTTGACCAGTTCAAAGTAAGAAATTAAATTTTTATTTTTTAGCCCTGGACTGTATGTGTTTTTTGATAATCATGTAGCTGTGTTAGGATAGGCGTAGTGCTTGGTAACTTGGTAACTGTTCATTAATGTACATGTACGTGTATCAGTGGTGGCTCGTGTGGTCCCCGACTTACGAATTTTCGACTTACGAATGGTGCGTAGGAACGGAACGCGTTCATAAGTCGGGGACCACCTGTATAAGTAAGCTCAATTTACCATACGGTACATTTGGAGCGTAAAATTCCACACTCCCCAGGTTTGAGTTGACAAAGCTCCCTGGATTGGAAGTGAAATGTGTTCAACTACAAAACCTGTCCATTGTTTTTCATGTAATAATAATAATAATAATAAATTCAATTTATACCGCACTTTTCATTAATAAAAATCTCAAAGTGCTACAACAATAAAACAAGTGATAAAATCAAATAAAATCAATAATGGTATCAACTAAGATTAAAGACAGAATCATGTGGAGGCAGAATAGGCCTGCTTAAAAAATAAAAAATAAATAAATAAAACAAGTGATAAAATCAAGTAAAATCAATAATACTATCAACCAAGATCAAAGATAAAATCATGCGGGGGCAGAATAGGCTTGCTTAAAAAGAAAAGTCTTTAAACCGCTTTTAAAGTCAACCAGTGACTGTGGAGCTCTCAGGCAGTCAGGGAGGGAGTTCCATAGGCGGGGGGCAGCCACACAGAATGCCCTGTCTCCCATGGTCCTTAATTTGGTTCGTGGAATGTGAAGTAGATTACTGTTCTGTGATCGTAGAGACCGGGTGGATGAATATGGTGCAAGAATGTCCTTTAGATAGTCAGGTGAAGTTCCGTGTAAGCATTGGTGTGTAATGAGAGCAGTTTTGTACTGAATTCTGTAGGTGACAGGAAGCCAATGGAGGTTATGGAGAATGGGTGTAATATGTTCAAATTTACGAGCTCTCAATAAAATCCTTGCTGCACTGTTTTGAATATATTGAAGCTTCTGAAGATTTTTGCCAGGGATTCCAATAAACAGGGAGTTGCAGTAGTCGAGCCTGGAGGTGACAAAGGCATGGACGAGTTTCTCAGCAAATGTAAATAGATATACCGTATTTCCCGGCCTATAAGTCACAGTTTCTTTTAACAAATTTTCATGTCCTGTGACTTATAGGGCAAAGCAACATATTTAGGGATTTTCCCCCATATTTTTTAGACCAATTTTTGGCTGAGATATGACCTTTTCCAGTAATTCTGACGAGAAAAAATGGAGCAGTACCACTTTCGGCCACTAGGGGTGCAGTACCACTTTCGGCCGCTAGGGTCCACCGACCGTTCCCAGCTCATGTGTCCGACAAAAGCCTCCTCTGCTCGGACACACTCTGTCGCAGCACGGCCTCCTGCTCTCTGGCGGTATGAACTACTGTTAGCTCAGTGTTTTACTGTTAGCAATGCAAAATAGGTCAAGAACCACAGAACAGATTTTGATGAAACTTACAGAAAGTAATCAATGGATGGACATTTACAACAAGTTATCTTTATGAGATGTTTGAGCGATAATTCAATTTATTTATAATTTATTTTCGTAGCGCGCGACCGTTTGGAAGACCGTCAAAGTAAAACAATTTAAATCCAGCTGATTTGACGATTACATGCATTTATTAAGGAAAAGTTAAGCTCAGAGACACTTGAACTACAATGTCAGCAAACAAATATATATGTTTTAGGTGTTAATCTTGTTAAATATTAAATAAATGAAGCATATCCGCTCGCTGCGCGTGCACGCTTCGAAGCACAGACGTAGCAAAACTATTTTTTTTATTCAGCTGATTTGAACATTACGTGTATTTATTAAGGAAAAGTTAAGCTCAGAAACATCTTTGCTATAATTTTCAGCAAACAAATAATTGTTTTTAAGTGTTAATCTTGTTAAAGTCCTACCGTGCGCACTCCTGTGGCCATCTGCGGTGACGCGTAACATACGCAACGCGTCAGCGGTGACGCATAATAGATGCGACGTACACGGGGTGCGACACATTTATGGATTTTTCCACTTTATTGGACATAATTGGACTAATGCGACATATAGGGCGGAGCGACTTAAAGGGCGGAAAGTAGG
>JBBPBX010001065.1:21636-39157 GCA_038048925.1 Garcialebias charrua | reverse complement strand
GATGGATGGATGGATGGATGGATGGATGGATGGAGATAGATAGATAGATAGATAGATAGATAGATAGATAGATAGATAGATAGATAGATAGATAGATAGATAGATAGATAGATAGATAGATGATAGATAGATAGATAGATAGATAGATAGATAGATAGATAGATAGATAGATAGATAGATAGATAGATAGATAGATAGATAGATAGATAGATAGATAGATAGATAGATAGATAGATAGATAGATGATAGATAGAAAACTTTTTTCTTTTCTCGGCTTTGAGCACAAGCTCATTTTGGAACTCTTCTTAGCTTTTCCACAATGTCACAAATGTAAACAATGGGCGGGATAAATAATAAACACTCTAGTTGTTTTATAGAACTCCATGGGTTTATTTTTATGTATTTATGTCTACAATTAGGAGAAATAAATGCTATCTCAATTAATAATTTGTTATGTTTTCCTAGGAATAGTACAGCTTTTTATTTTCCACCACTCATACTTCTCTGATAAGTTAAAACTGCATCAAATACAGTTTACAGATATAGAATCCCAAGAGATTATCTGGTTTAGATTTTATGTGGTTTTGCAATTCCATCGACATCTAATTATGTATAAGTGACACACATATGCAGCACACAGATCAGTTTCCATACTGTTGGTGACCTACTGAGATTCAGCAGCACTAATCCACTTTGATACTGCAATTGAAGAATCAAACTCTGTTCTGAAAGGACAATGAGGCCAGTGCTATGGCAACTGGAGAGCTTTTTTCCAAGTGCCAGAAGTAGCAAATATTCAAAGAGTACCATAGAAAGTAAGAACAGTAAAGTCTTCTTTATATTAGTAATAGAGAAAATTTGTAATAAACTATAGCTTTTTCAAGTTTGCTACGAAAGTGCTAAAAATGTCATAATTTCCTCTGACAAAAACGTAGTAGCACCCAGAAAGAATAGAATATATCTTTATTGGCATATTTGCACCGAGGTACAAAACAGTGCTATTGGCGCGCGCACCATCCTAAAGGCCTCGTTATACTCGGCAAGACGGCCTGTCGCACGTCTTTTACCCCCCGTTGAGTGAGCAAACATTGCGCAACTTTTGGCCGCACTCCCGCTGTGATCCCCCGGTGACAGCCCGTCGTGTACATAGCCCCCAGTCAGAACTCCGAGACGCCGACGATGCGGCTCGCAGCGTGTGATTGGTTCAAAGTTTGTGGGCGTTTTTTGTTTTTGCTTTGACAGACATGGATAGTTTTGAAGAGAAACTTGTCTGTGTGTGCGCGCGCACGCAAACCGTGCGCCTCAGCACACTTTGCGCATTGCACCCAACACACACACACACACACACCAATACATATATATATATATATATATATATATATATATATAATATATATATATATATATATATATTTACGCGCGCGCACACAAAAGCATGCGCGCGCCTGCATGCACCCTTTAAAAGAAAGCAAACTCCGCTGTTAAACAACAAGCCGTGGTGGTCTAGTGGTAAACACGTTGCACTGCCACTCCCAAGGACGTGAGTTCGAATCTCACATGGTTGAGTTTATTTTTTATTTTTTATAATACGGTTATACGGGTACAGCGTGCAAAACTGTAACTAAAGCCTATTTTTATTTTACAGAAGAGAGCCATAATAATTATTACAAGAAAACATTACTGCCATCCATCAAATGTTTTGTTTTACAAATTGAAATTGCTAAAGTTTTTTTTTAACAATTTGGTTGACTATAATATTATTTTATTATTGTTCAAAGCTCAGAATTTATGGTTTTGTGTGAGAAATCATTTAATATCTTATATTTTTTTATATATGTGATTGCTATTTGAATTGATTGTTAATTTTGTTTGAAGAAGGGGCAGAAATAATGAGATTTTTTTCTTCTTCTGCCTCCTTTCATTTCATGTATTGTTTTGTTTTATAATGTGGTTTTGTAAATAATTTTCTTGTGTTTTTACAATTTGAAATGAATAAATTCAATAAAAAAATTAAAAAAAGTTGGAAGAGGGAGGGAAGAGGGAGGGATTTATTATAATTTAACCCCCACGTCTTGCCAAGTATAAACACTCAATGCGGTCGGTGACACACACGCAATTGCATTATTGCTGGGTTCACTCAACGGGGGGTAAAAGACGTGAGACACTAGTATAAACCTTGCTTGAGAGGGACGTACGCACGGAAAGCCGCAGCAATAATTAAATCGCGCCGCCAGACAATCAGATCTGATAAAGAGTTGAGCAAATACAATTGTACATGCTGAAAGGTCATTAGACCATATTGCAATGATTTCAGTATCAAAGCAAATGGATAATGTTGTTGGCAGTACAGGCACACTAGTAGTTGCATTTTAGTAGTGTATGGCAAACCTTCAGACCTGAAACAAACATAAATATGGTGCAGTACAAGGTTATTCAGCTGCTGTTTATATGTTATAAATGGCCCTCAAGATCAGGAAGATTACAAATGGGTTGGTGTTTATGTAGATCCTACACATGTTTGGTGAAAAATGAATGGACTTGGATGGTCACTGACCATGTGTGCCATAGATGGACAAGACATTTTCTTGCTGAAAGACTGTGCCAGGGTCAGGTCAAAGAATGAACTTGTGAAGACAAGCTTACTTATTGAAATCATAGGAACACAAGACATGACCCCTGTATTGCCAAGGTCCTCCAAATCATTAACTGAAGTGACCTGAAGGCAAACCCTGAAATCATGGTATTGTTCCCCACACACAATGGATTTACATTATAGTGCAAATGGATTTACATTATAGTGCAAAACTGTTTAATCTCTGAACAATATACATCACTCTTCATCAGTCCATTCCTTCAAATCATGGCATCAGTGCATGGCATGCAGCTGGTTTTGTTCTGCTGTTAATGTCAGCCTAAGTACGTGAAAATGAAATTTTAGTTTGGTTTAAGGCAGTCAGTGAGATAGGATGCCATATGAGCATACAGTACCTGTGGTTGGATGGCAGACATATATACCATGGGGTTCTGTAATACTTGGCACACTAACATTTATGTCTTGAACAACTGGGACCTTCACATCATGTGAGGGGCCCAGGCCGCTGTGCCATCTCATCTGTATGTCGCTTAGGTCATGTGGGACATACAGATGTCAGTGTGTCATGTTGCGCAAAACTACCATCCAGCTTCATACTAACCTACAATGTGACTCTTGTAAAAAAACATCAAGTTTTAGTAAACCTGTCAAATTTCACAAGGTGTCCTCTATGTCCTTTAGTCACTGCTGTTCTGAGAACTACCTGATAACAATATATTTCCACTTGTGATACCACCATTTACAGGTACCTATTCTGAATATTTTTGCTTTGTGCAAGTCAAATCAGTGTTATGCCCATTGCTGTTTTTCATGTGTACTAAACTGTTAAAACCTCTATTTGTGCATAACTTTGTTTTGTCAGCGAGTATATGATTAAAGCCTAAATGAGAACTTCTGCAATGCTGTACATGAATACGGTATATAGGATATATGGATCTGGATACTGCATAAATATACAGTAAATTAGGGACTAAGGCAAACACAAAGAAAACCTAAATGAGCTAACAAACAAAGCAAAGAGAGACTCATTTAGGTATTTTATTTTTTATGTAAATGAGAATGATTGTACAATGAGTCATACCTCATATCCCAGGACTCTTTCTGGGAGGGCGGGGAGAGCTTCCCAGATCACTTCAATTTGTGCTGCCGACAAACTCCTAGCTCTAACCCTCTTAGGAGCCACACCGGGAACTGCGGATATAAAGCAGAACTGTGGTGAGAATCCCACAGACTCACAGCACCATCACAAACACTTATAGCAATGAGGAGTAAAGCAGGGAATAGACATGTAGTTTCACTGAGAAGCTGTTTTCCTTGCTCTCTTTTAATAGGATCTGTGACTGACATAAGGGAAGACTATCTGCCCAGCAAATTCAATTAACAGAATACCTCCCTGACAGCACGGTGTGGTAAGTGTCTGCAAGGATTTCCTGTAATCTACTAGCTAGATAACTAATATCAAGTTGACATTCACCGTTCTGAAAGGGGAGGGAAATAACAGCTCTGGGAAAAAAAATCATTACAATTCAAGGTCACAGTTGTAAGGAGAAAGATTATAGCTTCGTTCAGAGTTACTTTCTGCCAGTGAACACTAAAATATGTACTATACCTTCTTCTGCTGAATACACAGTTGCAATAGAGCTGAATGGTCCTTCCCCTCTCTTGTTAAAGGCTCCCACTTTGACATCGAAAGGTGAGAAGGGAGGGATGGTGTCATTGCGGAAGACATAACGAGATACACCTGGCGTGGAGATGATGGCTCGCGTCCATGTGACTGTGCCTACAGACCTAAAGGCGATAATGTAGCCAAAGCCCTCCCCATTCTGCAGTTCCTCAGGCAAAGGCTGGGAGTGAAACACAAAACTATAGTGATATAAAAAATGCTTACAGACAATAAATAAATAAATAAATAAAACAGACAGGCCTGTCTCTGCATTGCCTATTGATTAGGACTTTTGTGAACAAAGACCCTTTCTCTTCCATTACAGACCAAAACCCTCCACAGTCACCTGTACCCTATCTTTTCCTCTTGCATGGTTTTGTAATTGTAGGTAAAGTGCAAACCCCTTGAAATAAGTGCTCTCTGTCACTGCTTTTGGAAGGAAAAAAAAGATGTAGGTAGCTGAGCCAGATGAGTGTCTCCCTCTAATGTAGGTCATAAAATTGCTTCACTCAATTCTGCACAATCAAGCAAAACCATTACCGAGCAATCGAGAGAACTGTAAAATCTGACAGATGACTTACCTCCCATGTTATCACTAATTCAGACTTGGTGCCGCCTCCACCTCCAACATCAGTAGGAGCTGTATCAGGAACTAAGAGGTAAAACCCAAAGGGGAAGCAATTAGAACGCAGTTTACAAAGCTCAACGAAAAGCCTCAAATGTGCTTGTAGCCTTATGTAAGTTGCCAGTTTGAGATACTATTCTAGGCTACACATATTCCTTATTTGCTGCAAACACATTTCAGGGAATTTTGAATTACTGATATTGCCCAAATGTCACAGTGCAAACCAAGCAAGCCAGGATTCATAATATTTTGTAGATGACATTTGACTCAACCCACTCAGCTTCTATTCCCATTTGGCTGTTTGTGCAATGTAGCATGTTGGCAAAAATGAGCACTCAACCACAGCCTCGGGCTATCTTTTAGTACGTGGAGCTCTGATTTAGTATCAGAAATATTATCTAATGACCATGCCTGCTTTGTCGTTTAGGGTTTTTTCTCTCTTGTTTTCAAAGTAACAGGTAAGATCAGCAGATATCATCTGGTCAATGTTTGAACAGTTTCCATGGGATCTAGCTTAAAAAAAGCAATATTCAGTGTCTCAGTAAATTAGAGTATTACATAGCCTGCTTTTGGTACCTTTGTCAATGTGGGCAGGTGTCATGTTCTGCTGGAAAATGAAATCAGCATCTCCATAAAGCTTGTCAGCAGAAGGAAGCATGATCTCTAAAATGTCCTGCTATATGCTGCGTGGACTGTGGACTTCAGAAAACACAGTGGACCAGCACCAGCAGAGGACATGGACCAAAACCATCACTGGCTGTGGAAACCACAACTTCAAGCAATGTGGTCTCTCCACTTCCTCCAGACTCTGGGACCTCGATGTCCAATTTTTGTCTACTTTTGACTGCTCCCTCCTTCAGGGGTCACCACATCGAACTAATGCACATACCATACCATACCATTTTATTTATAGAGCACTTTAAACAGTGACAAGGCCAGCCAAAGTGCTGTACAAACAGACAAACGACAGGCAACACACAGACAACATACAAAATTAAGTAAAAAACAACAACAAAAAAACAGAATATTGACATAAAATCATTGCAGATAATAAATATAATGACCAAACACAGATCATCAGGTGTTGAAAGCAACGGAATAGTAGTGGGTCTTTAAACGGGATTTGAAAACCGAGAGGGAGGGGGCCTGTCTGACGAGCAGAGGTAACTCGTTCCAGAGTCTTGGTCCTGCTACAGAGAAGGTCCTGTCACCTCTGCGTTTAAGACGAGTTCCTGGAACTGGGAGAAGTAACTGGTCCGCTGACCTCAGAGAACGTGGTGGGACATACGGCTGTAGCAAATCAGAGAGATGTGTGTGTGTGAGAGACTGTTCAGCGATTTATAGACATGACATGCAAACTCTGCAATTGTTTTGTTCATTCATTCAACCTTTATTTATACAGGTTAGACTCATTGAGTCACAAGGACTCATTTTCAAGAGAGACCTGATTTTACACCCGATGCCCTTCCAGACACATCCACAGACCACTGAGCTCCCACAGCCCTCTGTGTGGAGCAGAGAGCTGCCATTAAGGGCACCCATGGGAGCAGATGGTGGGGGTTTAAGGGCCTTGCTCAAGGGCCCAGGGTGGGACAAATGAGGGTGGAGGCAGGTGTGGGTGCTTCACCGTTCCCACCCACATTTGACGTTGTTAGTCCAGGGAGTTGAACCGGCAACATACTGATCATAAGCCCACCTTCTCTAACCTCTGCCCGACCACTCTCCAAGACCTTGATTTCTAAATGACGTGTAAAATGTATTTTCATCTGAAAAGAGGACATTGGACCACTGAGCCAAAGTCCAGTTCTTCTCAGCAGGTAAGACACTTCTCATGTTATCTCTGGTTCAGGAGTGGTTTGACTCAAGGAGTGAGACATTTGTAGCTCATGTCTAGAGTTAATCAGCTGATCAGGGTGAGACACCAAGAGTTTACAATACTGAACCTCTTCACAATACTGTACAGTATTCTTGTTTTCTAAGACACATAATTTTGTTTTGTTTTTATAATTTGTAAGCCACAAACATCAAAATGACAAGAAATAAAGGCTTGAAATATTTCACTCTATGTGAAAAGGATCTAAAATGAGTTTCACTTTCTGAAGTGATTGACAAAAACTATTGAACGTTTTAACAATATTAATTTTTTTAGATGCACCTGTATTTCACTTAATGATGTCATACACTGATTCACATAACAATGGTCTGCTTAGGAGGACAACTCATTTTTCAATTCGTTTTCTTCCTTCATCTTCACATGCATTAAAAACGTAGTTTACATTTTGTGTGCTTAATATATAGATAGCCATATTTATTGCAATAATGGGTAAATACAACCGTTAATTTAGTTTGAAGTCCACAAGACTGAAGTTAACTTCTTTCAAGGATAGTTCATGTTTTCACATTTCAATCACTTTTATAAATTAATTTACTTTTATCCAAAACCTAGAATTTCCACAATGATTCTGCTTTTGATTTTTAGCTTTTATGCTTTGCTTATTTTACATAATTTCAGAAAGAATTAGCTAAAACTGCTCAACCAATACCAGGACTAACAAATATAACTTCTTGTTGTGTTCATTGTGTAAAATTAACCAATATGAACAAAATTTTAACGTTAGCTCCACAAAAAAAAAAAAAAAAAAAAAATATGCACGCACCAAGAAACAAAACAACAGTAAAACCTCAAGTTTAGAGTCAGAGTCAGAGTCAGAGAGTCTTTATTGTCATTTGCACCGCATGTGGTACATGAGATGAAAACGAGATTATGTACACGAGGTCCCAGTTACATCCAACAACAAATGAAAGAGAAAAACAGTAATAACATCGAGAACTAACTAAGAAAAACATCAACTAGTAATACACTAAGCCTAATATAGTGGGAATAAACAGCAGCACGAACATGAGTTTGTATGAGCAGATGGTCACAGATGAACACAGATGAACACAGCAACAAGAAAACATATCAGCATCAGCATGATGTGATATTTTGCAGTGTTTATTTTAATTTTATTTTTATTTATTCATGAGTCTAACAGCCTCAGGGTAGAAGCTGTTCCTCAGTCTAGTGGTTCTACACTTGATGCTCCTCAACCTCCGTCCTGAGGGGAGTGGGGCAAAGAGTGAGTGTGCTGGATGAGTGAGGTCTTTCATGATACAGGTGGCTCTTTTCCTGCATCTAGAGGTGTAAATGTCTGTGATGGTGGGGAGACTGACTCCAACAGACTTCTGTGCAGCCTTCACCACTCTCTGCAGAGCTTTCCTCTCTTCAACTGTGCAGCCTCCATGCCACACGTTGATGCTGGAGCACAGGATGCTCTCCACTGCACACCTGTAGAAGGAGGTGAGAACTGGGCTGCTCAGACCAGCTCGTCTCAGCCGTCTGAGGAAGTAGAGTCTCTGATGACCTTTCTTGATCAGGCTGGTGGTGTTGTTGCTCCAGCTGAGGTTATCATTCATGTGTACACCCAAGTATTTGTAGCTGGAGACCACTTCCACTGCAGACCCACCTATTTTCAGTGGGGCATGGGTGTGTTTGTTCCTTCTGAAGTCCACAATCATCTCCTTTGTCTTCTTCACATTCATGTGAAGATTATTCTCTTTGCACCAGCTCTCCAGGTGTTCCACCTCCTGTCTGTAGCTGGACTCATCATTGTTTGTGATGCATCCCACCACCGCTGTATCATCTGCAAACTTAACAATATGACAGCCTGGAAGTGTGGCTGTACAATCATATGTGAGCAGAGTGAACAGAAGGGGGCTCAGCACACATCCCTGAGGAGAGCCAGTGCTGAGGGTTATGGTGGAGGAGGAGAAGTTGTGGATCTTCACGGACTGTGGTCTGTCTGTTAAGAAGTCTAGTACCCAGTTACAAATAGAGGGGCTTAGTCCAAGTGTAGATAGTTTGTCTATCAGAGTTTGGGGGATCATGGTGTTGAAGGCAGATGTGAAGTCCACAAAGAGCAGACGCACGTATGAGTCTTTCTGATCCAGGTGGGTGAGAGCAGTGTGGACCACGGAAGAAATGGCGTCCTCTGTTGATCGGTTCTCACGGTATGCGTATTGATGAGGGTCCTCATTGATGTTGACGGTTGCCTTGATGTGGGACATGACCAGTTTCTCAAAACATTTAGCGACTATCGGGGTGAGGGCCACCGGTCTATAGTCATTCAGACCAGTCACTGTGGAGCTCTTTGGGACTGGGATGATGGTGCGGTCTTCAGGCAGGTGGGAACTGACTCCAGTGCAAGTGAGGTGGTGAAGATGTCAGCCAGCACCTCACAGAGCTGGTCCGCACATTCCTTCAGAACTTTCCCTGGGATGTTGTCTGGTCCGGTTGCTTTATGAGGATTAATCTTTCTGAGACTGCCTCTCACTTCTGCTGCGGACACCCTGAGATGCTCTTCATCTGGTGATGAGGTGAGTCTGGTGCTAGCAGGTCTGTTTGGATCATCAAAACGTGCATAAAACTTATTGAGGGCATCAGGCAGAGATGGGTCCCTGGGGCATTGTTTGTTTTTGCCTTTGTAATCTGTTATGCATTTAATACCCTTCCACATGCTCCGTGGGTCTTGTGAGGTGAACTGTCCCTCGATCCTCTGTGCATACGTGGCCTTGGCCTTCTTAATGCCATCCTTCAGTTCATTCCTGCTCTTTCTCAGTTCCACTTTATCTCCTGACTTGAATGCAGTGTCTCTGGCTGCTAGCAAGGCGTGAACTTCTTTATTTAACCAGGGTTTCCGGTTCGGGTAGGATTTCACATATTTTTTTATGGATACATTTTCAGAGCATGTACTGATGTAACCCAGGACTGAGGAAGCGTACAGTTCCATGTCCACTGAACTACCATCAGTGGCTGCTTCTCTGAAAACAGACCAGTTTGTCCTCTCAAAACAGTCTCTCAACATGGGGGAACTATCTTGAGGCCAGATTGTTATTTCTCTTTGTTCCGGCTTTGAGCGCCTGAGTGGAGGGAGTTCTCTTGGGGCCAGAATCAGAGAGTCGTGGTCGGAAGATCCGAGCGCTGGGCGTGTCTTCGCCGTGTATGCCCCCTTTACATTTGTGTAGACTTGGTCGAGTATTTTATCTCCTCTCGTAGCTGCGAAGACGTTCTTATTGAAGGCTGGGAGGGACACTTGGAGATCTACGTGATTGACGTCCCCGCAAACAATGAAAAGCCCCTCAGGATATTTACACTGCAGCGAGGTGAGTAAGTCATGAATTTCTCTCTGGGCGTCATTAGCATTAGCATCAGGGGCTATGTAAATAACGCTGATTACGATCACTGAATAGTCACGTGGCATATAATGCGGCCTACATCTTATTGTGATCAACTCCACGGCAGCTGAACAAGCTCTTTTTATCACAGCACAGTTCGTGCACCAATCTTTGTGTACGTAAATACAAACACCGCCACCTCGCGTTTTCCCCGTAGTCTCGATGCACCGGTCTGTTCTGAAAAAGAGCCGGTCGTCCAGCTCGTAAACAGAGTCAGGAGTGTCCTCAGAAATCCATGTTTCCGTAAGACAAAGCACGGAACATCTTCTCATCTCCTCCGACGTGGTTACCCTCAAACGAAGTAGATCCATCTTGTTGTCGAGCGAGCGAACGTTAGACAGGAAAAGAGCCGGCATCGGGGGTTTACCGGTTTTAGCGTCTTTCCGCATTCTCGTCATAATTCCTGCACGACAACCCCGCTTCTTTCCTCGTGAGCATCGCTTTCTTTTCTTTCCCCTGGAGTGCATCTGCTTCCAGAAGGACGTTTTTAGCAGGTCCAATCTTCCGAGCTCTGATTTGAGTTCGTTGCTGATTTCAGCTGTGCCCTGTGGTAAATCCGCTCCAATTCTTAACAGATCAGTTCGGCTGTAATTCACCCGCAAAACACGCGCAGAGTCAGGTACAAAAACACTTTTAAAATTACTAAAAACTAGAGATGATCCGGGAACTCGTGAAGCTGCGGCTGCACTGAGCGCGGCCATCTTTAAATTTAAATTTAGGTACCAATTATGTGACATAATTAATGTATAAACTGCAGTAGAACTGAGATCAAAAAAGTAAATAAATCTTAATGTCCTGTAAGCTCAGTTTGTGTCAACTACTGTAACATTTTCAACAAATGGTGAAAGGTCAGTTACTGTCAATTCATCCTCTCTGTTGTGCTGGTGCAGCGCTTGAGAACTTCCTGTTTACCAACACATCTTGTGGTTGTACATTGGTTAGGTTATGGCCCCAGGCTTTCCTCTTGGCCTCTCTTGGCAGGAGCAAACAATGCCTCAAAGATCCATCTCTGCCTGATGCCCTCAACAAGTTTTATTCACGCTTTGAAGACCCAAACAGACCACCCAGCACCAGACTCACCTCACCACCGGATGAAGAGCATCTCATCGTGACCGCAGCAGAAGTAAAGAGTACTTTCAGGAAGATCAACCCTCACTAAGCAACCGGCCCAGACAACATACCCGGGAAAGTGCTGAAAGAATGTGCCGATCAGCTCTGCGATGTGCTGGCCGACATCTTTAACACCTCACTTGCCCTGGAGACAGTTCCCACCTGCCTGAAGACTGCCACCATCATCCCAGTCCCAAAAAGCTCCACAGTGACTGGTCTGAATGACTATCGGCCAGTGGCCCTCACCCCGATAGTCACTAAATGCTTCGAAAAACTGGTCATGACCCACATCAAAACAACCATCAACATTAATGAAGACCCCCATCAGTATGCATACCGTGAGAACCGATCAACAGAAGATGCCATCTCCTCTGTGGTCCACACTGCTCTCACCCACCTGGATCAGAAGGACTCATACGTGCGTCTGCTCTTTGTGGACTTCACATCTGCCTTCAACACCATGATCCCCCAAACTCTGATAGACAAACTATCTACACTTGGACTAAGCCCCTCCATTTGTAACTGGGTACTAGACTTCTTAACAAACAGACCACAGTCAGTGAGGATCCACAACTTCTCCTCCTCCACCATTACCCTCAGCACTGGCTCTCCTCAAGGATGTGTGTTGAGCCCTCTTCTGTTCACTCTGCTCACATATGATTGTGCAGCTACCCATCCAGGCTGTCATATTGTAAAGTTTGCAGATGATACAGCTGTGGTGGGATGCATCACAAACAATGATGAGTCCAGCTACAGGCAGGAGGTGGAACACCTGGAGAGCTGGTGCAAGGACAATAACCTTCACATAAATGTGAAGAAGACAAAGGAGATGATTGTGGACTTCAGAAGGAACAAACACACCCACACCCCACTGAACATAAGAGGATCTGCGGTGGAAGTGGTCTCCAGCTACAAATACTTGGGTGTACACATGAATGATAACCTCAGCTGGAGCAACAACACCACCAGCCTGATCAAGAAAGGTCATCAGAGACTCTACTTCCTCAGACGGCTGAGACGAGCTGGTCTGAGTAGCCCAGTCCTCACCTCGTTCTACAGGTGTGCAGTGGAGAGCATCCTGTGCTCCAGCATCAATGTGTGGCATGGAGGCTGCACAGCTGCAGAAAGAAAAGCTTTGCAGAGAGTGGTGAAGGCTGCACAGAAGATGTTGGAGTCAGTCTTCCCACCATCACAGACATCTCAAAGTCAAAGTCAAAGTCAACTTTATTGTCAGATCTGCAATATGTACAGTGCAGGACATACACAGGACCGAAATTGCGTTTCTCTCAGTCCCTCGGTGCAACAGTAAACATCTAAACATTGAAACACTGAAACATATAATAATAGACATAAGCATAAAAATAGTAAAACTAACACTGTCCTGTGTTTTTTTTTTTTTTTTTTTTTGCATAGTGGTATAAAAAAAGAGTATAAAAAGTATAACTAAAATAAACTAAAGGTTTCTAGCATTGACATTTGCAAAGTGGCAAAGCAGCGTATGAGTCAATGTACACAGTATATGTATGAGGTAGTAGTTGATGTTGTTGTAGAGGCAAAAAGTGGCATATGCAGTAAGGCACATTGGGCATCCCTAAATAAGACCGTTCAGAGCACACTGTATATGTACCAGCAGTGGTGTAGATATTAAAGTAGTGTAAATAAATGTAAACAGTAGTAATTACATGTAAGCAGTAGTAATAAAAGTAAACAGTATTAATAAATGTAAACAGAGAATGTAAACAGTATTATGATTATAGGCAGTGATGTAATACAGACATTAGTGCAATTATGAGAAGTAGTGCAAACTGTATGAGCACATGACCGAGAGTTTAGTGAAAACCCGTTTGGTGACACAGAGTCTAGTGTTAAAAACTTTGTGTTTTGTGGTAATGTGTGAGAAAGTTTTAGTGTTAAGGCAGTTCAAATGGGAGGGGAGGCAGAGCAGGCAGAGTCTACATCTACATCTACACCTCCAGATGCAGGAAGAGGGCCACCTGCATCATGAAAGACCCCACTCACCCAGCACACACACTTTTTGCCCCACTCCCCTCAGGAAGGAAGGAGGTTGAGGAGCAGTAAGTGTAGAACCACTAGACTGAGGAACAGCTTCTACCCTGAGGCTGTTAGACTCATGAATAAATAACCAGAATAATCACTGTGAAAAAAATCACATCATGTTGCTGCTGATCTGTTTCATGTTGCTACTGATCTGTTTCATGTTGCTGTGTTCATTTGTGCCCATCTGCTCATACAGACTCATGTTCGTGCTGCTGTTTGGAGTAATCTAAAAAAGCTAAGTCTGGTCCTCTGGACATTCAAAAAAAAAAAGGCAAAAAAAAAAGAAGGTAGAAACGTTTCGTCTTTCGTCCGAAAGACTTCCTCAGTCTGAGGTGCTGTATTCAGCTCCATCTTATAAATAGCACCCTCTCACAGTGTCTCAACCAGTTGGCTGATGACAGCCGAAACCAGCTGCTCACATGATCAAGGAGGACCATCAGCCTAACGATGGATCATTAGCACCCTGACGGTTGTTTGCTATTCACAGAGGGCTGAGTGATACCAGCAATAACAGCGTTGTAAGAGGGAGACAGAAGAATGTCCAGAGGACCAGACTTAGCTTTTTTAGATTTTTCTACCTGGATTATTGAGCATGCATCAGGGTGTTTGGAGTGATGTTTTTCTATGATATTAGTGCTTAGTGTATTTTTGTTGATGTTTTTCTTAGTTCATATCTTAGATCTTATTACTGTTCTTCTCTTAACATTTTATTGTTGGATGTAACTGGTACCCTATGTACATAATCTCGTTTCATCACATGTACCACATGTGGTGCGAATGACAATAGATTCTCTGACTCTGACTCTAAAGACCCAGGCAGAGCTCTGCGTTTGGCCGAACGGTGCTCGACGCAGTGCGAGCGCGAGGCACAAGCATAGCCCCGCAGGGCACGAATGTGCAAAGCTCAAATTTTACGACCGCGTACGCGAGGCGTGTTGTCTCACAATAAACTGCCCGGCACCGGACTGTTTTGTATGTGACACAAATGTATTAAATTCCTCTTCTTCATCCTTTATCTGGCCTTTTCTTTTGTTGTTTTTTTGCCAAAAGTCAAGTGATCGCTTCCTTCTCCGTTGACTCCATGACTGAAATGATGAGAAATGAATGAATTTGTCACGAGCGAATTAAACTAGAGTCCTACGTGGCTGCGCGAGGTTCTAAATATTTCCTGGTGGGCTGTGGGCTGCAGTACCAACGCTCCCTGTTTTTATTATTTTTTAGAACTTTTTAATAAGACATAACACAGCTTACAACTGAAGCTGTGTGAAGCTGCCCGCTCGCCCTTTTTTTTCTCTCCCCCCAACCTATCAATCAATTCAGTAGGCATGTCTGTAAGGATGGCACCATCTAGTGGGCATCCTTTGTTTGTTCTCCATGTTTGTTTACTCAGTTTAATTTCTTGTCAGTCATCTTTGTTAGTTTTATTTAGTTTCCCTTGTTCCAGTCCTGTTCTTTAATTCTAGTTTAGTCCATGTTTGTTTACTCAGTTTAATCTCCAGTCCTGCCATCCTAGGTTAAGTTTTAGTTTCCATGCCTCAGGTTTAGTTTCCCCGTCCTGCTCTGTCTCTAGTTAAGTTAATTGTCCCCAGGTGTTTGTAATACGTCCTGTCTTGTGTGTGTGTGTATATATACTCTGTCTGTCTGCTAGTCTGTCCGTTGTCGTAGGTTCTGTCTAGTCTTGTCTTGGTCCCGTCCTGATGGTTCTGTTGAAAATGTAAGTTTTGCTGCCATGCCAGCTCTTTGATTTATTTTTATTAAAGTATTTATTTTGTATACCTCTGAGTCTGAGTCCCTGCCTGCACAACTGGATTCGTACCTGCCTCTGTGTAAATCCTGACTGTGTCAGCAAATAACCAATCAGCGAACGCTTTGCGCTGTGGCTGCTCAAATGACGTCAAGAATTTGGAGCGAAAACGCGAGAATTAACGCGAGAACGAACGCAGAGCTGTGCTAGTGAACGCGCGCCCACAGAACGCGGGCGTAGAGCGCCGTTCGGCCGAACGCAGACCTCTGCCTGGGCCTTAACATGTCTGTGTTTCAGAGCTCCTAGATGGTGTTGATTGGAAGTGGAGGCAGCTGGCCAGTGTCTCCAGAAGAGCTTCAGATCCAGCTTAAGATCCACCACTTGCCCTCATTTCTCCCTTCTTGACCCTTTTTCTCTAACCAGCCATGAATTTTGTTAAATAAATATAATTCTAAGTTATCCCATGCTTTGCTTCCCCTTTGTTTGTTATGGTCCTAGAGCCAGGCTGTAACAGTTAATATAAATTAAGCACATTTTGTTTAAAAAACAACAACAACAACAACAACAAAAAACAGCATTGTAATTCTGTTAGAACTACCAAGAATGAACAATGTAAATTCCTTTAATGTGTAATAAATGAGCTTTTTGTTATTATTATTTTTACATACTTGCATCCTCTGTTCTGGTCTTGGCTGAGGCTGGGCTTGGCTCTCCAAGGCCTACGGCGTTACGGGCTACCACCCTGAACTCGTACTCCACCCAGGCATTTAGACCCACCACCGTGGCAGTCAGCATGTTACCACCGACCACCTCTGGCACTGCAAAATGGAAATTAAAATTGAATAAAATCATGTTGTCACACACAAACATGAATATAAACGTGAAAACTGTACTAAATACTCATGTTATAGTGAAAATATTGCAGTTTTGGGATACCTGTGCCAATAGCCTGCCATCCCACTGTGAACGGCGTCCGAGCCTGAACAATGTAACCAGTAATGGGAGTGCCGTTGTCCCTTCCAGGAGTCCAGGACAGCTGTGCTGTACTGTCTGTAATTTCCTCCACTGCTACTTTGTCTGGAGGGCCTGGAGGACCTGAATAAATAAGACAAAAATAGAGGATGAACTTGAGGGAATTTTGCATCTCATGTGGTACATGAGGTGAAACCAAATTTTGTACTCAAGGTCCTAGTTACATCACAAAATATCAATATTATAATATATCTATATAAAGAAAAAGTATACAAGGATCTAATATATTTGCTAAATATATATAAACATTATATATACAGGTAGTCCTCGGGTTACGACGGTCTCGAGTTACGACGTTTCGGGGTTACGACGCATCTCCCATTTACTATGAAAAGCCTTATTTCGAATTATGCGGTTTATGTCATAAACGTAACGCAACGGCGGAAGAATATTGTAATGTACTGTGCGCAGCTCTGGACCGAGGAGGACGGCATCACCAGCATCCCAGTAGGCCATTAACTCTTTTTGCCCTTCATTATGGCTCCCAAACGTAAGAAAGACTCTTCTGATGGCAGTGCATCGAGGAAAAGGAAGACCATCACCATGGAAGTAAAATTAGACATCTGCAATATACAGTAGTACACTACTGTTTTTTTACTGTTTCATTTTGTTAAAAAGTCTAGTACCCAGTTTCACGGCCGTGGCATAGCGGTAATGGCAGTCGTCCCCCGATCGGAAGGTTGGAGGTTAGGATCCCGGTTCCCCACATCATGTGTCGTTGTGTCCTTGGGCAAGACACTTAACCCCGAGTTGCTCCCGGTAGGACTGGATGGCACCTTGCATGGCAGTCTGCCGCTACCGGTGTATGAATGTGTGTATGAATGGGTGGATGGCTGGTGCTGTAAAGCGCTTTGGGGCCGCTCATAGGGGGCTGGAAAGCGTTATATAAATAAGCTCCATTTACCATTTATTAAACACACTGTACAGTATCTCATATGTGTTTTTTGATAATTATGCAGGGTACTGTGTTAGGATAGGCTAAATGCTTGGTAATACAGTACAGTACTGTACATGGTACATTATGTACGTATGTTCCGACTTACGTCGAAAATCGGTTTACGACGCTGCGTAGGAACGGATCAACATCATAAGTCGAGGACTACCTGTATATATATATATATATTCTTCTTCTTTCTGCTGCTCCCTGCGTTAGGGGTCGCCACATCAAACTAAGTTGCATGAAGACTTGGCAGTTATTTTTATGCTGGATGCCCTTCCTGCCTCAACCACAGACCACCGAGCTACCACAGCACCCTGTGTGGAGCAGAGAGCTGCTATCTAGGACACCCAGGGGAGCAGATGGTGGGGGTTAAGGGCCTTGCTCCCACATTTTTGATCTTGTCGGCACCGGGGCTTGAACCGGCAATCTTCCGGTCACAGGCCCACCTTCTCTAACCTCTGCACCACCATTCCTCCCATATA
>JBBPBX010001065.1:0-21483 GCA_038048925.1 Garcialebias charrua | reverse complement strand
TATATATATATATATATATATATTATATATATATATATATATATGTATATATATATATATATATATATATATATATATATATATATATATATATATATTAGGGGTTGAACGAGTACATAATTTTTAACCTCGACATTAACATAAAAAAACTCGAACGACGCTCGAGTAGCCGATGACGTCACAGTGTCTTACGATGCAAAATAAATAAATAAATATAAATGCCTAAAAACGTCTTTACAAAAAGAAAAAAAAGACCAACAAAGCATTGGGAGCATTTATTATGCTCCTATCATTTATCATACTGCACATAAGTCACAGGAAAAACAAAACTATTAGTTATATTAATAATATTAAAAGTGAAAGTATAAGGCGATGAAAACCGAAACTTAAAAAACAAATGGGGCCACAGCCACACCGTACCACCGCCTGCAGCTGTGCAATTTAGGTTTACTTTTAGAGATTGTGTTTATAGGTTTTTGGTAGCTCTAGAGAGATGAATATTTGTTTTTTTGTTTGTGAAACGAGAGAGATGAAGCCGTTTCGGCCGTGTTATATATGGGACCTGCATTGCAACACTGCCCTCTGCTGTCACTATCTACTACAAAGAAAGTCAACACGAAGTAGCGCATTTTATAAAATTATAAACTGTTTTACCTTTTTGACAAGACGGCCTGCTCCATTAACATCCGTGCGCACACAGGAATCCATTTTGTAGCGTCTACTAAAAGCTAAAAGCTACCCCGCGCGCTGTGAAATGTGACGTCACTACGGGTACCCGAGGTGGACAAAAAAGCCTCGATAGAAGTCAAAGCACTCGATCTGTCGAAAACTCGGGTACTCTGTTAATGCACTAATATATATATACATATATATATATATATATATATATATATATATATATATATATATATATATATATATATATATATATATATATATATATATATATATATATATACTGTATATACACTAAATCATATTGTATATTTTATTTATGAATGCAATTCCTATAAGAATAAAAAATCTCCTGTGCCTGTTAGCTATAGTGCTCTATTATTTCAATATGTAGATATTAAGTTTGAGTAAATTAGTGGTAACACTTTACAATAAGGTGCACAAAATTTGATTAACTACTAGGAGACCCCTCAGGAATGAATCATGAACAAATCAGGAGCTAATAGTTAACCAGTCCTTACTGAGGAACACACATTCAAGCCTTATTAGGGTTTGTTACCTTGTAAATGAAGAGGAACTAATCAAGAACTAATAAGGTACAGTAGTTACCAATGAAACCAAAGAGGAATGAATCAACAGCTAATGTGTAGTTAACCGGTCTTACTGGGGAACACACAGCCGAGCCTTATTAGGGAACTATGGGTTTGTTACCACAGAAACAGAGGTGAGATTCTCCATTTTGGGTTTTGAATAAACCCTGCACCAGTGAGGTCACAGCTCATAATTGTCAAAAACATGTTTCCTAGTGATTACTGGTTTTATTGGCTTCTTACCACTGATTTGCAATTTCATAATATTATACTGGTATCATCTTAATTATGTCTGACTATCACTTACTGAGTACCAAAGTGCAGTCATTGCCTGGATATTATCCAGTAGTCCCCTAATAAGACTTGACTGTGTGTTCCCCAATAAGTACTGGATAACTACTCATTAGTTTCTGATTCGTTCCTGATGTGTTCTCTAGTAGTTCATCAAATTTTGTGTACAATGTTGTAAAGTGTCACCATTAGCTAACTATTGTCATGTTCAGTGGTAAGCATGTTTCTTCTCTAAGAGCCTAATCCAGCTACATTTTAAAGAGGACTTGACAACCTATGTATTCATCAGAAACAATCCTGCACACTGTGCTAGCTAAATCAAACACACATAAAATAAATGAACTACAGCACAATTAAGCATGTACTTGCACACACCACTGTGTCCTTTTTTTCCCCATTTCAGCAGTGTGTGCTGTATTTTTATGATAATAATTGAAGCTGACATAACATGGATTGAGGCAACATTCATTTTTTGCCTTCCTACACTGTATTTCTACAAGAAGCATGAGGGATCTTTCACACGTATCTATCAAATGTCTTTCACTTTCACCCCTTCTACCTATAGAAGTGGATATACAAGGTTATTCATAAAATGATGTGCAAAAACAAGCTGCTAAAATCAGCCAGTTACCTTTGACAACCAGAATTGCAGAGGTGGACAGGCTCTCCACATCTGTGTCGATAACGCAGACATACTTCCCACCATGGTTGAGCTGAATGTTACGAATCATCAGATCCCCTGCTATACTCTGGAGGAAATTGAAAGATAAGGGTAAGTGAGATTTGTGGTGTTATTTCTGCAGCAAGCTTTTGGCACATGTGTGTTTTAACATTTAAAATGCTTTCTGAGTCCTGGGGCTGCAGACTTTTGCATGTCTGAAAAACAACAAGATGGCAGATGCACTCTGTCCAAATAAAGCTATTGGCTGCCCTTCAGGCAAAATCCCAAACAACAAGCCTCCAAATACACTGCGAACAGCTACCAGTTAAACACACTGGACACACAAAACAAACATGCTCCAGCTAATTGGCAAGGCAAGTCTTATTATTGTTTAATTACATAAACTCAAGCATGGTATGGGTGTAAAAGCCAGTGTACACAGTAAACAAGAGCTATGGTAACCATGGGAAAACATGTTGACAAAAAATACAGTTAATTATATCAGTTAATTAATTAATTTTTTGTTTGTGAGTATTACAGAAATGCCATAATCTACTGAAAAGGTACAGACACAAATAGCTTTTAATGAATGACTCTTTAAAACATGCGCCTCAAATGAGAAAGCTCAGTTTAAGAACTAAACTGTAATTAAATATTTATTTTCTTGAAGTATTATCAGCCTTGCATGCTATAGTTGTGATCTCTGGTCAGTGGTCGATGTGTCACTTATTTTCATACTCTGGCAAAAATCTGATTTATTAAAATACATGAGCAGCATAAAACAATAACACAATTCAGTTGAGCCAATAAAGATCCACTGACATGATTTTTCTACTATTCATCAAATTGCTCAAAATATATATATATATATTATCATTTAAATATGTTCGTTTTTGCAAACAAAATGATAAATCACTTTAATTTTGCTTTAAAAGTGATTTTGAACTTCAAGCCGTGTTTAATCATGGGAAATCCGATTACACGCGAACGCACCATCTGTGACGTAGTGTGCAGAGTGAGAGGCAGAGGGCTCTGGTCTCTTTAATAGCGGACAATTTAAAACCCGACAAATTTAGCAATCTATGTGAAGATTTGAGCTATTTGTCTTCATTTTGGGAAGCAGAAAATAGTTTGGGTGATGGAACAAGAAACAACAGGATCTAATTTAGGTCTGATGCTGTATCAGACTTACCTTCATGTGGAGCTGCTCACACCCGACAAGCCCAGAGCTCTGCCTCACACTCTGCACACTACGTCACAGATGGTGCGTTCGCGTGTAATCGGATTTCCCATGATTAAACACGGCTTGAAGTTCAAAATCACTTTTAAAGCAAAATTAAAGTGATTTATCATTTTGTTTGCAAAAACGAACATATTTAAATGATAAAATATATATATATATTGAGCAATTTGATGAATAGTAGAAAAATCATGTCAGTGGATCTTCAATGATGATTCAATGAGACGTATGTTGTGTTTCATTTGAACATATTAAAATGCAATGTAATACATGTAAGCATAGAATAATATTCAATCAATTACACAGGCTTACTTTTTATTGCCTATCAACAAAATGACCACTCACAAACAGGTATGTTTAAAAATTACATAAACTTTCATAAAACCTGACTTTAACAAACAAAAAAAAACAAAAAAACATTTAAATTAATATTAATAGAAAGTGTAATTGCCAGCTGCAAACATGTTTATCATTATTTTAGTTTATCTGCAATAAACAGCTAAATGCATTTTCTATACTAATTATTATTGAAAAGAAAGAGGAAGTTTAGTTGATTAACGTGGTCAGGGTGAAGCACACTTTCTGTGTCTGTTCCTGTTTTAACCAGTGCTGCTGCAGTTTGACTCTTAAACAGTAGGCATCAGACAGACAGCACCAGAATAAAATGTATCCACCAAATCCAATGCATACAGGAGATACAATCTTTATGAAGAACATGTCAGGATAATTCATGTAAAGGTTTATGGATGTTTATCACTAACTAATGTTAAATTAACGTTGCACCATGTGCGTGAGTGCAGAGTTGTTCTTCCTCTCAGAGAGGAGCCTGCAGGCTCCTGATGCCTCCCAGTCTGTGAGCCGAGGTAGTATTGACCTGCCTGTCTGCAGGAGCAGATAAACATTATAAAAACACTTCTTCCATACTGTCCTGTGCAGATCCTGGTGACCAGGCTTCAATGAAACATCTGTGTCAGCCTGTTGTGAACTCTGCACTTGCAAGTAAAACTGGTTAAAAAATCTTCTCCTGTTGTCGAGTGAGGCTTATTTGAATAAATAGATAATGAAAGGATATTTTTATCCAACAGAACATACCTACACTTTTTCAGCCTTTTTTTAAGTAGATGTCCATAGAATTAAATCTGCTTGCAGATTTTCATCCAATAATTAAATATATCAAATAGGCACAAAGAGGAAATAAACCGAAACAAGGTTTGATCCTTAAACTGAATTGGTACACCTCAAATCCAGTTGCTTTAGGCATACTGTAAGTGATTTCTTAAGAAACAGTTAATCTTTAGATTCGTAGTGCATCCATCTGAAACCAATATGGCTCAATAGAGCCAGTAGTCAATGTACAGACAAAAGATGACACCACAGATACAGTGGATGAAAATTATATTTCTATGTTTTTCAGACAACTGACTCCAACTGCAAGCAGAAAAAAAAACTGATATATCAGTTTCAGGACGCCAAAGATAGCATTTCTCATGCCAGCACTACAATGTAGCATGAACAATCAAAGCTTCTGTTTGTAAGAAATAAATAAATCTCACAGTACATCAAAAATCACAACACCAAACACCCATAACATTACATTATGTCTAAAAACAGACATTGTGAGGACTTCCGGTTTGAACGTCACCGTGATGGCCACGCAGTGAACGGGCTCCCGAGAGAACCTAAGAAATTGAAAACCCAACCCCACTAAAATGACAAAAACACATCCATAAAGGTGAAAAAGAACTGGGGTGAGCGAAATACATCTAAACCGATGCTTGGTAGTGCCAAACAGCGGACGTTTAAAACCGAGAAAATATCGCTAGCATCGCGGCTAATGCTAACCGCTAACTAGCTCTGCTAATAAATACGACTGAACTTTTTGAACTGAGCTAAGCATGGCTGAGTGGGAGACGGTACTGCAGGAATTAAGAGGCTTCCGACAGGAAAACAATGCGCATTTGGGGGAAATTAAAGAAGAAATCCGAAAGATGAACGCCAGACTAGACGAGGCAGAGGGTCGGATTGAAAAAGCAGAGGAGAGGATCGTAGCTACGGAGGAGGCCGTCACTGAAATAATAAAGCTACAAATAAAACTTGAGGATAAATTAATGGGTCTAGAGAGCCGTTCACGAAGAGAGACCATGAGGATTTATGGTGTACCCGAAGAGGCTGAACGTGACTCTGCATCAATGTGTGACTTTGTGGAGAAGTTGCTCCGTGAGGGCCTGGCCCTGTCCCAAGACGAGCTCGACATAAACATTGAACGGGCGCACCGCTCTCTAGGCCCTCCACCTCCAAGCGACGCGCCACCACGTTCTATTATTGTGACATTCCTCAGTTTTAAAACCAAAGATCTCCTCCTCCGCAAGGCATGGCAGAAAAGAGGATTTACCTGGAACGGCAAACAAGTGAATTTGGACCATGACTATCCCCCACTGATTTTGAAAAAACGAAAAGAATATGCAGAAGTGCGCAGGATCCTGAAGGAGCAGCAGATCCCTTTTCAGACTCTCTTTCCAGCCCGGCTGAGGGTGAAATATGCAGACGAAACAAAGATTTACAACACGGTGGTGGAAGCTACTGAAGACATGTCCAGCAGAGGCTACGCTGTGCAGGTCGTTAAGTCACCAGTGTAGTGGGCATGACCTTGTCCACTTTTAAGACACCTGTGTACTTTTGAACTGTCCAGTGATGACCTTTACTGACCTCTCAGTAAAGCAAGACATTTACTACAAAATCATTCATTTAGCTATAATCTGATAAATATAGTCACCAAAAGAGACTATTTCTATCTTTGATTTTAGGCTGATGTGATCAAAAGAATAACTTTTGTCATTTTCATGATGTGTGCTTTTAAGCTGTGTTATTCTTTAAGAGTTAAACTGTGTTCACTGCTGTGTTAAAGGGAAATCTCGGGTCACAGAGACCCGACTGTTTTGTTTAGAAATAAGAAGACAGTTTAATCCGTTGTTTTTCATGAACAAGGCTCCAGCTTCTCTGTCTTTTCCTAAACAAATCTACCTCTGCTCTGGCTGTAACCTTGGGCCTGATAAGGCAAGTGCACTCCTCTCTTTGTTCCTGCTTTTTAAGTTCTAACTGTGCGAGAACACTTGGGAGTCGGCAAGAGTCCGAAAGAGTTTGCTGGGAACTTCGAAAGATGATGTGAACTTTCCAAAGAGCTGAATGACCAGTAGTCACGCGCTAAGGACTCGTCATCCAGCTGGGACTGATAACATGTTGTTATGGGTCCACTTTTAAGGAACAGAGCTCAAAAACTTTGTTTATTCCCTCCTGGAATAAGTTTATCTTGAAGTCAGAGGCCTGAAGCTGACATATTCTCTGATGACCAAGCGAAAACCAGGAGACGTTGGAAAACGTAAACCAGAACCCTGCTTGAAGGTATTGTACTGGTCCCCACAAGGACCCGTACATCTGAAAAGCTACAAGGTCTTCCCTCTTACCGGGCGGTCGTCAAAAGGTAAAGAGCTGTTTACAAAACGTACCTGGATTTTAGCAGAAGTCGGAGGAGAAGTGTCACTCTGGTATCATGCTCACGATAATTTCTTCTTAAATCTTTCCTCCTATTTCTTTCCCCTCTCAAACTAAGCTGGAAACTATATTAAGCTGAAGAGCCCACAGACTAAATATGTTAACATCCAATATTGAAGTCTGTTGTGTTAAATTTAAGTGTGCTGACGTATTAATTTGAAAGAAAGTGAAATCATGTCAATCAAGTGTAATGGTGTTAATTTAGTTGATTTATTTTAAATAAATGATAGTGTCTCTTTGACATATCAAACTAAGTCAATGTCCATTGTCACTTAATGGCTCTGTTTATTTATCCATCATAAAGATCACAGAAATATTGGGTAAACTGAAAAAGAACAGAATCCGTGAATTTACTATTCAATCTGAATAAGTAAATTAATTAAGGTAAAGAGGTCAGTATTAATATTGACCTCCTCATTAACCTCTTACACCAGAAACGGCCCTGGAGCAGCTGAGGCAGCTGTCCTGGAGCAGGGTGCCCCGGGGACCGAGGAGCAGAACGACAAGCAAGAAGCAGGACCAAGCAGCCGGCTACAAAGAAAAACTCAGAACTTTCAAGAGGACATCTCCCACACGCACAGAAAAATGAGGTTGATCCACTCTGTTATTAATAATTAAGACTTGCATTTGGTTTATGATGTACAATAGTAAATAAGTTAGGTTTCTCACGGTGCGTTCTACACTGAGGCCTTAGCCACTAAGGGCCCCCTTCATTGACCGATGAGGAAGCCGCCTTTGGGGGTGAAGCAGGGTCTACCCCAGAGACCCCCACCTTGGAAGTCAAGAGTTCTGGTTGAGTTTGTTTTGTTTTTGACTTTGTTTTTGATGTTGACTTTTTTATTTGTTCTATGTTCAGTGTTTTCAAGAGTGAGCGGGGAGCCCATTAAGGTACATGGTATAATCAAGAAATATAATTTAGATGAGTAGCAGGTTGATAAAAATGGTGTCAAATAATATTAATGGTTTACATAGTCCAGTAAAAAGGCAGAAAGCTTTATCTAAATTTAAAAGAGATAAAGTCCAAATTGCTCTATTGCAGGAAACGCATCTGAGTGATAAAGAGCATGCTAAATTGAACAGGATGGGTTTTAAACATGTGTTTTATTCTTCCCACAGTTCTGGGAGGCGGAGGGGAGTGGCGATTTTGCTATCCGGAACTCTTAACTATGAACATATATCAGAATACAAAGATAAAGAAGGTCGGTATATAATGATAACGGGTAAGATTGATGGTGCCATGACTACCCTCCTGAATGTATACATTCCACCTGGCAGCGATTGGTCATTGTATAAACAGATTCTCAAAATTGCAACAACAAGGAGTCAGGGAACTTTATTATGCAGCGGTGATTTTAATACCTTATTAAACGCCAAATTAGACTCCTCTAATGGGAAAGGTGATGTAAGAAATATTGGTAAGAGGATGGGACGCCTTATGGGTGATTTAGGTTTAGTTGATGTATGGAGAGAACAACACCCAACTAATAGAGAATACACCCACTTCTCGTACCCACATAGCATATATTCTAGGTTAGATTACATTCTCACATTCAAGAATGATTTGTTTAAAATCAAAACATGTGAAATTGGTCCCTGTACAATTTCTGATCATAATCCAGTTTATGCTGACATTTGTCTGAACAGGAAAAATAGATCTACATTATGGAGGTTGAACACAAATATTTTAAACTACCCAAACATTAAAGAGAATTTAAAAAAAGAAATAGAGAATTATTTAGCTCAAAATGATAATGAAGAGGTGTCACCAGGAATATTATGGGATGCACTGAAGGCGGTGATTAGAGGGAAAATAATTAGTGTATCCTCCCACTTAAAACGAGAAAATATGCAAAAACGTAAAGGCTTGGAAGATAAATTGTTAAAGCTGCAACACCAACACTCTGCGACTATGAATGATGACATTAAAGCTGATATGGAAAAGTTTAAAAAAGAATTAGATGACCTAAACATGATTGAGGTACAGAAAAAAATCATTTTAAACAAACAGCAGTATGGTGATGTAGGAGGAAAATCACTAAAACTCCTTTCGTATAAACTCAGAAAGCAACAAGCGGAGAGAACTATACATAAAATAAAAAATCCTTTAAATGGTCAAATAGAAACTGAAGAGGAGAAAATTCAACAATGCTTTCAGAATTATTACAGAAAACTTTATTCCCAAACCCATGTAGATAATAATCAAGAAGTCAATACTTTTCTGTCTGAACTAGAGTTACCAACAGTGACAGAGGAACAAAATAAAATGTTAGTATCCACAATAACCAGAGAAGAAATTCACTCAGCAATTAAAAGACTAAAAGGAGGAAAAATGGCAGGGGCAGATGGATTTGGCCCAGAATGGTACAAAATAATGCAGGATCATTTGACTCCCACCTTGCTGAAAACATTTAATTGGGTAATGGAAGGAAAAACAGTACCTCCCTCTTGGAGGGAAGCAATAATTTCCATAATTCCGAAAGAAGGAAAAGATAAACTAGACTGTAATAATTACCGCCCAATCAGTGTATTAAATATTGATTATAAGTTGTTCACCTCCATCATCGCAAAGAGACTTGAGACAATTTTACCAGGACTAATACATAATGATCAAACAGGTTTTATCAAACACCGTCAAACTCAGGACAACATTAGGAAAGTTTTGCATATAATGAGCCAGGTCCATAGACAAAAAATAGAGACTTTAATGTTAAGTTTAGACGCCGAAAAGGCATTTGATTCGGTGAGGTGGTCCTTTTTATATCAGGTACTTGAGAGATTTGGATTTGATAAATCTATAATAAATACTATTTCTGGGTTGTATAATAAACCAACAGCCAAAATCAAAATTAATGGAGATCTTACTGAATCATTCATTCTCGAACGAGGTACCCGCCAAGGTTGCTGCGTTTCACCACTTTTATTTGCCTTGTTTATAGAACCATTGAGCCAATGGATCAGACAGAGACAGGATATAACAGGAGTAAAGACAGCAGGAGGGGAGCAAAAATTGGCATTATTTGCTGATGACTTGTTACTTGTTATAACGCATCCTACGCAGGTTCTCCCCAAAGTAATGAAAATCCTATCAGAATATGGCTGTTTCTCAGGGTACAGGGTTAATGTGAACAAAACGCAGGTACTAACGCTGAATTATGATCCACCAGTTGAAATCAAGAACTGCTACAAATGGAAATGGGATGCAGATGGTGTTAGGTATCTGGGGGTGATGATACACCGTGACCCTACTAAAATGTTTGAGGTCAATTATGCCCCCCTGAATATAGACATAAAATCTGATATCCAAAGATGGAATGCCATACCCTTTTTTGACCTACACTCCAGGATTGAATCAGTTAAAATGAACATCCTTCCCCGACTGTTGTATCTATTTCAATCACTGCCAGTCCCCATACCCTCAAAACAATTTGAAGAATGGGATAGAATGCTTTCAAAATATATTTGGAAAGAGAAAAAAGCCAGAGTTAAATACAAAACTTTACAGTTAAAAAAAGAAAAAGGAGGTTGGGGGCTTCCCTGTTTGAGAGAATATTTTTGTGCAGCTCAGTTAAGACCTTTGATATGTTTGTGCTGTCCGGATTACACTGCAGGATGGAAAGATGTTGAAGGGGACACAATTAAAACAATACCGATTAAAGCCATAATAGCCGACACAAAATTGCAAACCAAAATCAATTTGGCAGATGAACCAATATCGCAAGTAATGATATCGGCTTGGAACGAAGCAATTAAAATATGTGGACTAGAAAATGCCTCTAAAATTCTGCGATGGTGCGCCTATGACTCAGATTTCATTCCAAATCAACATGATGGTAGATTTAAGAGGTGGATTTCAAAAGGCCTAACTAGTTATCATTCTTTTGTCCACAAGGGGGCGTTCCAAAGCTTTGAATCCTTGAAAACAAAATACAACTTATGCACAGATGACTTTTTTAGATATCTACAGGTGAGAAATTATTTTTACCAAGACCTACAAATACATTTACAAAATTTGGGATTTGTGGAAACATTTATATCATTATCTAAATCAAAAACGGGCAAAATTATTTCCAGGATATATAACGCCATCCTGCAGTGTAAAAAAGACAGCACTGTTTATGTTAAAGTGAAATGGGAAAAAGAAGGTAACCTGACGATTCCAGAGGAAGATTGGGACCACATTTGTAAGATACCATGGACAACAACAAGATCAAAGGTTTGGCGTGAATTTTGCTGGAAAAACATTTTAAGATTTTTCATAACCCCAGAGCAGAAACGGTATCAAGGAAAAGGTAGTGCATGCTGGAGATGTGGCAGGGATGGTGCCAATCATTTTCATATTTTCTGGGGCTGCCAAACCATTCAACAATATTGGTCTCAAATACATGAGCATCTACAGAACATTTTCACATTCGATTTTCCTTTAACCTTTGAATGCATATTTCTATGTAACATACCGGTCGATAAACTGAACTATAATGATCAAAAACTTCTGTACATTTTGCTGGCGGGGAGCAAAAAGGCCCTCACAAGAAAATGGCTTAAACAGGAACCCCCAACAACTGAAGACTGGATTAATGTAGTGAAAGAGATTTATGTATTGGAGAAACTGTCTTATTCCATTAATGTTCAGATGGTCACATTCTATAAGATATGGTCAAAATGGACAGAATATGTTAAACCTGTTATGTCTGACTTCGTGTAAACCTTGCTGCCATTCAGGTTGATATCTGGACTTGATATATAATGTCAATGATTGTTAATATTCAGGCTACCCCGCCACTCACATGTAAGTTCTGGTTGGTTTTTGCTTAGGTTTTTATTTTATTTTATTATTTTTTTTGTTTATTTTCATTTTATTATTATTATTATTTTATTTCTCTAGCTGCTGTTCGGTTTGTTAAAAAGGAAAAATGAGGAAACTGAGAATGTAAAAAGAGAAGGAAATCAATATAACTATAATTGTAATGTAACTGGCTTTCTCAATAAAAAATTAAAAAAAAAAAAAAAAAACAGACATTGTGCAGTTTATATGACTGTCATGTTTGCATTATTATGACACAAAGTGCAAGTGAAATAATTTTAGACCAGGCTGCACAGTGTCACAAGCATCACATACACTGAGCTGGTTAAAATATTGTGTGTACGGAATCTGAAAAGCAGGATGGGTCTGATGGGTTTCAACAGAATGAGAAAGTAAATATCTCTGCAGACTTATTTGTTTCAATGGCATCTGTACTTCAAGGTAAAATAAAAGACAATGCTATTTCTATCCTTGTTTTACCTGAATGTATCTAGACTATTCCACTGTGTTCCTATTTCGATTACTGATAGCATGTACTCTCTGAAAGCCACCTCTTGAAGTGGGCTGTCACAAAGCATGTCAGCCTGTAGAAAGGTGTATACTGTGTTGGAAGCCAGTCACCCAGGGGCAAGCCAGGTAGGACTGACTGCAGTCAAAGCAGATTTAATCTCTTCTAGTGGCTAGTCATCATAGCTCCACTCTGCCACAACGGGGGAAAACTGCCTGTGGATCCCTCTTTCTCTAAAACATACCTGACAAAGGAAAGCAGAGCCAAATAGATTTTGTATGCAGCTATGGGGAGAAAAAAAGACTGTCTCGACCCCTCCTCTCCCCCTCTCCCCTTTCTTTCATCTCCTTTTCTTATACTTGACAAGTTTTTATGCGCCACGTCTGGTTTGCTTTCCAATGTCAGCCACCACCTGGACGACCTGAGAGCTTGCGGTGAGTTGCAAGGCCTCCTGTCTTGGCAGGAAGGAAGCGATGAGGCAGGCTTGTTAATTAATTCATCAGAAGCTTTTGAGTATGCAGAGCTCTGGTAATCTCTTTGGACAGAGGGAACATATTCTGTGAAAACTATATCTCATTAAATGCCATTGCACTGTTCAATGTCACCACTAATTGCCATTTGCATTAATGAAGATATGAGTTTGGCATGTCCGCAACACTGTGTGTTTTCCAATAGGATATCAACCTTCAACACATGACTGGCACTAATCAGACTGCGAAAGCTGAAAGATATGGCACTGCATAAAGGAAAGAGTGAGTAATTATTTTATACTGACAAGCTCTGAGCACTTAACTTTGCCCTTCATCAAATGGAACAAACATTTAACAAAGAGCCATTATTTCAAGGTATAAAGATTTCAAATGAGCATTTACTGGTGTCAGGTGTGCCCTTGGCGAAAGCAAACCTTCTCATTACTCAGAGCTCAGGATGCAAATATAGGTATGCAAATTCAATTATGGAAGAGGGATTCGATAGAAATTTCTCCCTTGACTATGAAAATTTGATATTAAAGAGATGAAATTTATAGTAAATTCATTAAAAGGTATCTTTGCAAAAATAGCAATAAAATATTTAACCAATATGTTTCCACATGTTTAGAAGATAGAAACACATAGTTGATGTAAAAGGTAAAAGTCCAGATTATACAACTATGCCATTTAATACAATTACTGTGGATGAAATACTTACAAGATCACCTGCTGGTTTGTAAGTTTGCCAGATGACAAAGAAATGTATGGTCTTTCATTATATGGTGAGTTTGTTTCAATGAAGACAGACAGAATATCTACTAAATGTCCAGAAAAACAGATTGCTTGAATGTTACAATTTTTTTTCATTTACCCTTTATTTATCCAGGTAGTCTCATTGAGCCACGAGAACTCATTTTCAAGAGATAGCTGTTTTTTAGGGAACAGATGGTGGGGGTTAAGGGCCTTGCTCATGGGCCCAGAGTGGGGCGAATGAGGGTGGAGGCAGGTGTGGGTGATTCACCTTTTCCACCCACATTTTTTTATGTTGTCGGTACCGGGACTTGAACCGGCAATCTTCCAATCACAGGCCCACCGTCTCTAACCTCTGTGCCACCACTCCCCCAATACAGTAGATTGCATGTGGTCTTGAGTCACATAACTTACAAAACAAAGTCTGACTCAGGTCACTATTTTGATATCTTACAGGGGTGCCCAAAACGCCAATGGTGATCTACCGATCAATCTCAAACGTAGTTTGTAGCTCACATTAAAAAATACACGTTAGCCTATCATGCATCCCCAGTATGAAATTTGTTACTTGATTGACAGACAGGGCAGCCAGTCTGAGGTCCTGTTTACACATCGTGAAACGTTCGTCGGTTCATTTACAGGCAACAGCCTAATTCTCTCTAAAACCAAAGGTTTCTGAACCCAGGTCTCCAAATGGAGATTTTTGGGGGAACCCCCCGCGAAGGTGTGAAATGCTCACAAAGTGTGAAGTGGCACATGCACACCACAAGTGGCTGCAGTCCAAAGTTTTTCTGCTCTAACAACAGGTATAATAAAAGGCAGAGGACAGCGATTTTTTTTTTATTTTTTTTGCTACTCATCCTTTTTCAGCATGTAGGAGCAAAACTAATAAAATCCAGGCTCTAAAGAGACGTTAGTGTCTTCACCAGTTTGGACAAAACTGTCATGCAGACACTGCATGAACAATGAATGCAACTGAGTCCCGCATCAGGGTTGCCAGATAAATTTAAAATGTCTTATTTACCTCCTCCTTTTCTGTGCACATGTTCAACAAACACAACACACGTCCATCTGCTCTTTGTGGACTTCACATCTGCCTTCAACACCATGATCCCCCAAACTCTGATAGACAAACTATCCACACTTGGACTAAGCCCCTCCGTTTGTAACTGGGTACTAGACTTTTGACCACAGTCAGTGAGGATCCACAACTTCTCCTCCTCCACCATTGCCCTCAGCACTGGCTCTCCTCAAGGATGTGTGTTGAGCCCCCTTCTGTTCATTCTGCTCACATATGATTGTGCCGCTACCCAAGGTTGTCATATTGTAAAGTTTGCAGATGACACAGCGGTGGTGGGATGCATCACAAACAATGATGAGTCCAGCTACAGACAGGAGGTGGAACATCTGGAGAGCTGGTGCAAAAAGAATAACCGTCACATGAATGTGAAGAAGACAAAGGAGATGATTGTGGACTTCAGAAGGAACAAACAAACACACACCCCACTGCACATAGGTGGATCAGTGGTGTAAGTGTGCAGTGGAGAGCATCCTTTGCTCCAGCATCAACGTGTGGCATGGAGGCTGCACAGCTGCAGAGAGAAAAGCTCTACAGAGAGTGGTGAAGGCTGCGTACATAATCTCATTTCATCACATGTACTACATGCGGTGCAAATGACAATAAAGACTCTCTGACTCTGACTCTGACACACAGCTCATCTTAGAATGTCTTTATCCAACACATATGACAGTTTGGTTCAAAATACTATAATTTTATAGTGAGTACTATAGTTCCTAGTTTCTTATCTGGCAACCCAACTGAAATGGAAACTACATATTTTTTGTGTAAACTTTCTCTTTTTTTTTAGTTTATTACCCCCAATAAACATTTAAAAAACACTAACGTTTCCAGAGGTTGTTCTCGTGTAAACAGAGCCTTACAGTAGGTAGAACACTTTGACTTGGTCATTTTAAAAGTAGCTCCATGCTAAAAATGTGTGGGCACCCCTCCCTTATGAAACTTGATACAAGCAGTTTGCTGATTTTCCTCATCACTGGGGATTCAAATAGTGAATGTTTATTGTTTCCGAGACAAGTAAACCTTTATGTTTTTGGTGCAAGGTATTCATATTCTGGCTTAGATCTTTGTGCCTAGGTATTATGGTGTCAAAGAGGCCCTTATCTTGGCACTGGAGTATGCTCTTGCATACGATAGAGCATGGCTTAATTAATCCTTGAACATCCAGAAAATATCCAAGTTAAAAGCTTAAAGATGGCTTACCCTGCCTATTCTTTCAAAATGATCACTGTCTCGCTGGAAGTCGATGAGCTGGCCGTTGAACGCCCATGAAAAAGAGATGTCCAGAGCTGGATCGTAGGCAATCTGGCAGGGTAATACGATACTCTCACCAACAATAATCTCCATGTTAGTGGGCCTCATGGTGATTCTGGTGGGTTCTGGCCAGAAAACAGACGACAGTGCACACATGTTAATTCCTGCCATTGACACCTCTAACACCCCTTTGACCAGTAAAGCTGCAATCTCACCACACTTTACAGCTAAATCACTATCATTATCACTATTGCAGTTGCCATGAATGTGGGCCTAAGCAAGTGTTACAATTCCAAACACGTCCAACTGCAACATTTTCATGTCTCAAATTTGCACTTTCTCAGTTTGGAAGAGAATGTCTGAAGCAGAAGAGCAGAGATCAGAGCCCTTTCCCAGTCGTGACAGTAGTGGCCTAAGAGTATGTCGACAAAAGGTCACAATAATTAAATTCTGTAACATTATTTGGTTCAGCCGTCAGTGTATGAGAAGAATAGAAGCTAATGAGAATAAGTTTGATGATTATACACACAAACAGATTTAATCAGGGAGCTACATAAATGTGTTGTAAAAGCCCTTGAATGGTGACCTCTAACTACATCAAGGGTAGCGTTTGTTGCTGCTTAACTACTGTTTTATATAACGTAATATATCAGTTTTGTGAGCTTTATTTGACATCACATTGGCTGTAGACAATGATACCATTATGACTTGGGAAAAAATCAAGATAATCTCAGGCCATGGACTGTCGAGACACAGACCTTCATATAGCAAGAACTACTAAGAAAAACAATTATTTGCCAATAAGCAGTTGTTTATTAGAAATTTCACTAGCTTTACATAAAGGAATACTTGGCTCTACAGAGGTTGCTGGATGGTGTCTCTTTAGAAACTTTCCCACAACAGAAAACATGGATAATAAGGCCATTACAGAGAAACCCCAATACAAAGGCTCTACAAAAATACATTTTTATGCAGTGTGTACTGTAGTCTAAATAAAAGCCTATTTAAAACTAGCCCAACATTTTGAAAACTAGTGTTTTTCAAAATTTAAAACATTTTTATTATGTTCTGAAATATAAAGCTATTGAGCTCGAAGACAGCGTTCATTATTTTTTACATGATTGTTTGCTAACTAGCTGATGTATTACTAGCTGATGTCTCTCTTAGTTAATCCTAGATGTTATTATTGTTTTTCTCTTGCATTTGTTGTTGGATGTAACTGGGACCCTGTGTACATAATCTCGTTTTCAACACATGTACTACATGCGGTGCAAATGACAATAAATTCTCTCTGACTGACTCTGACTCTAACCTTGTCGGTTCCAAGTTTACTTGTTGGATGCACAAATCCGTTTTTAGAAGTGGCATTTATTTATTTTTGTGAACTTTAAACTTTACAAAATTGTTCTGACAGACAGGCAAACTTCAGGCACTTTATGCAGGACAGAGTCAACATTTTCCCTCAGGGACAGGATATTTGTGTCTGCAGTGTGCATGCTACTTCATCAGGCTCTTTTACACACATCTGTGCTCTCTTATTTTTGTGAGTACCTGTTATCTGTAAAACGTTCACCTCTCATCTTCATTTTAAAGTTAACACAAATTAAAGGAAGATTCCTGAACCTTCAAAGCTGATAAAGTATGCTGATGCCTGTACATCAGATGTGGCACTCTGCAGATGTCAGTGACGTGTGGTGAGGTTCATGGCTGGTGAGGCACTGTGCAGTTTTTTTTCATATGCATAATAAAAAACAGACAAAAAAATGTTCACGTTTTGGCTTCTGTCTGCCATAGCTTCTTCAGCGCTTTGGATACTTTGGATAGCGTTATTTTCTTCTTTTATAATACATGAACCCTACAGAGTAGTTTATTCGCCATTTGATTGGCAGCAGTTAACGGGTTGTGTTTAAAATCTCATATATACAATCTTTACACATACAAACTGTAGCACGCAAAAAAACACATTTAATTTGGAGGGAAAAAAATTAGTCTTACCTTGACTTATAAAATAAATTAAACTATAACAAAATCTATTTTTATTTTACAGAAAAGAGCTGTGAGAATTATTACAAGAAAGCCTTACTGTCATCCATCTAATATATTATTTAAACAACTCCAAGAACTGAAGTTTTATGATTTGGTGGACTTGTAGATTGTAAAAAGTTACTCTTTTTGCTCTGTTACTCATAGATGATTATTGTTTGAATTGATTGTTTGAACTTGTTTTTTTTTTTTAAGGGGCAGATAAAATAAGATTTCTTCTTCGTTCTGCTACCTTTCATTTTATGTATTCTTTCATATAATATGTGATATGTTTTTTTCTTTTTCTTTAGGTTTTTAATGTAAAATGAATGAATTAAAAATAAATAAATAAATGAAGTCCATGCGGGGGACATTGAGTCCGAGTGGGCCATGTTCCGCGCCTCTATTGTCGAGGCAGCTTATCAGAGTTGTGGCCGCAAGGTTGTTGGTGCCTGTCGTGGTGGCAACCCTCGAACCCGGTGGTGGACACCGGCGGTGAGGGATGCTGTCATGCTGAAGAAGGAGTCCTATTGGGCCTTTTTGGCCTGTGGGACCCCGGAAGCAGCAGATAGGTACCGACAGTCCAAGCGGCATGCGGCTCGGGTGGTTGCTGAGGCAAAAACTCGGGCGTGGGAGGAGTTCGGAGAGGCCATGGAGAATGACTTCCGTACGGCTTCGAGGCGATTCTGGTCCACCATCCGGCGTCTCAGGGGGGGAAAGCGGTACGCGACCAACACCATTTATGGTGGGGATGGCGTGCTGTTGACCTCAACTCGGGATGTTGTGAGTCGGTGGGCGGAATACTTCGAAGACCTCCTCAATCCTACTGGCACGTCTTCCACTGAGGAAGCGGAGCCTGGGGACTTTGGGTCGGGCTCTCCAATCTCTGGTGCTGAGGTCACCGAGGTGGTTAAAAAGCTCCGCGGTGGCAGGGCTCCGGGGGTGGATGAGATTCGCCCTGAGTTCCTTAGGGCTCTGGATGTTGTGGGGTTGTGTTGGCTTACGCGACTCTGCAATATCGCGTGGACATCGGGGGCAGTTCCCTTGGATTGGCAGACTGGGGTGGTGGTTCCCCTATTCAAAAAGGGGGACCGTAGGGTGTGTTCCAACTATAGGGGGATCACACTCTTAAGCCTCCCTGGTAAGGTCTATTCAGGGGTTCTGGAGAGGAGGGTCCATCGGATAGTCGAACCTCGGATTCAGGAGGAGCAGTGTGGTTTTCGTGCTGGTCGTGGAACACTGGACCAGCTCTACACCCTCAGCAGGGTCCTGGAGGGTGCGTGGGAGTTTGCCCAACCAGTTTACATGTGCTTTGTGGACTTGGAAAAGGCATTTGACCGCGTCCCTCGGGGGGTTCTGTGGGGGGTACTCCGGGAGTATGGGGTACCAGGCCCATTGATATGGGCTGTTAGGTCCCTGTACGACCGGTGTCAGAGCTTGGTCCGCATTGCCGGCAGTAAGTCAGGCTCGTTTCCAGTGAGAGTTGGACTCCGCCAAGGTTGCCCTTTGTCACCGATTCTGTTCATAACTTTTATGGACAGAATTTCTAGGCGCAGCCAAGGTGTTGAGAGGATCCGTTTTGGTGGCCTTAGAATCGCTTCTCTGTTTTTTGCAGATGATGTGGTCCTATTGGCTTCATCAGATCGTGATCTACAGCTTTCGCTGGAGCGGTTTGCAGCCGAGTGTGATGCGGCCGGGATGAGGATCAGTTCCTCCAAATCCGAGGCCATGGTCTTGAGCCGGAAAAGGGTAGCATGCCCTCTCCGGGTCGGGGAGGAGGTCCTGCCAAGGTACTGAAAAATTAGTTGTAATATCCCTTTAGTCATTTGCCGAATCGGAAGCTGGAATCCAGTAGCCTAAAAATGATGAAAAACAAACTTTGTGGAAGTTTCACAAATCAGAAAAACGTTTCACAAAGCTCAAACTTAGTTTTATATATTCTTCTATTAGTCTAGAACAATATAGTCCTGGTTTGAAGAGTCTAGGTCTTGTGGTTTCTGACCTGGACCAGGTCTAATGTGGTCCAGTAGCCTAAAAATGATGAAAAACAAACTTTGTGGAAGTTTCACAAATCAGAAAAAGGTTTCACAAAGCTCAAGCTTAGTTTTATATATTCTTCTATTAGTCTAGAACAATATAGTCCTGGTTTGAAGAGTCTAGGTCTTGTGGTTTCTGACCTGGACCAGGTCTAATGTGGTCCAGTAGCCTAAAAATGATGAAAAACAAACTTTGTGGAAGTTTCACAAATCAGAAAAAGGTTTCACAAAGCTCAAACTTAGTTTTATATATTCTTCTATTAGTCTAGAACAATATAGTCCTGGTTTGAAGAGTCTAGGTCTTGTGGTTTCTGACCTGGACCAGGTCTAATGTGGTCCAGTAGCCTAAAAATGATGAAAAACAAACTTTGTGGAAGTTTCACAAATCAGAAAAAGGTTTCACAAAGCTCAAACTTAGTTTTATATATTCTTCTCTTAGTCTAGAACAATATAGTCCTGGTTTGAAGAGTCTAGGTCTTGTGGTTTCTGAGCTAGAGCAGATTAAACCCGCTCAAGGTACTGAAAAATTAGTTGTAATATCCCTTTAGTCATTTGCCGAATCGGAAGCTGGAATCCAGTAGCCTAAAAATGATGAAAAACAAACTTTGTGGAAGTTTCACAAATCAGAAAAAGGTTTCACAAAGCTCAAACTTAGTTTTATATATTCTTCTATTAGTCTAGAACAATATAGTCCTGGTTTGAAGAGTCTAGGTCTTGTGGTTTCTGACCTGGACCAGGTCTAATGTGGTCCAGTAGCCTAAAAATGATGAAAAACAAACTTTGTGGAAGTTTCACAAATCAGAAAAAGGTTTCACAAAGCTCAAGCTTAGTTTTATATATTCTTCTATTAGTCTAGAACAATATAGTCCTGGTTTGAAGAGTCTAGGTCTTGTGGTTTCTGACCTGGACCAGGTCTAATGTGGTCCAGTAGCCTAAAAATGATGAAAAACAAACTTTGTGGAAGTTTCACAAATCAGAAAAAGGTTTCACAAAGCTCAAGCTTAGTTTTATATATTCTTCTATTAGTCTAGAACAATATAGTCCTGGTTTGAAGAGTGTAGGTGTTGTGGTTTCTGATAGGGATGCACCGATAAATCGGCCGGCCGATCGATCGCTCCGATTTCCTTAATTTGGGGAGATCGGTGATCGGCCGATCTTTAAATGAGAAGCCGATTTTATCTACCGATTTTATCTGCCTCAGCAAAGGTTGGAAAATCCTGAAAATTTAGGGTGCATTTTGACCTTTTAACACCTGAAAATCGGTATCGGCCAAAATCGGAATCGGCAGGTCAGACTTTCTAAAAAATCGGTAATCGGTGATCGGCCAGAAAATTGAAATCGGTGCACCCCTAGTTTCTGACCTGGACCAGGTCTAATGTGGTCCAGTAGCCTAAAAATGATGAAAAACAAACTTTGTGGATGTTTCACAAATCAGAAAAAGGTTTCACAAAGCTCAAACTTAGTTTCATATATTCTTCTCTTAGTCTAGAACAATATAGTCCTGGTTTGAAGAGTCTAGGTCTTGTGGTTTCTGACCTGGACCAGGTCTAATGTGGTC
>JBBPBX010001064.1:82567-102901 GCA_038048925.1 Garcialebias charrua | reverse complement strand
CCTATAAGTCACATTTTCTTGCATAATTTGCATGCCCTGTGACTTACATGCTGAAGTGACATATTTATGGATCTTTTTTCCACATTTATAAACCAATTTCTGGCTGAGATATGACCGTATTCATTCACTCTGACTGAAAATATTTAAAGACCGTGTAAAGTGAAATTAAATGTGTGTTTTTAGTTTGTCACATGGCATAAATGTGTTATTAATCACCCATATAAATCTGACTGATTAAAAACATTGTTTACCTTATAAAATTAAGTCTCAAAAATCATGAAAAAACATGATTTTGCCTTGCCCTGGAACGCTGGGGGCGTGTCAGTGCGTGGGCGTGGTTTCAGCGCAGCTGCGCTCGTGTCCTGCTCCCACAGTGGAGAGGCAGACAGCAGAGCCAGTAAACCTGCTCTGTTTTTATCTGAATTCTGTAACAGCAGCTACTTTTTCCAAGAGTTACGCTGTTTTTGTAAATAGTTTTCTTGTGTGTTTTTAATCTGGAATGAATAAAAAAAAAAAAGAGTTGTACCATGCGGGAATTGAACCCGTGGAGTTTGGGACGGAAGGCAAGCGCTTTATCCATTGACCTATCCAGGCACTACAGATACTCGGTATAAAACCACGCGGTATAAAAACATGTTATGATTTGTACGGGTGCCCTGACCATTGCGACATCCAGGGAAGATGCACGAACGAGGCATAATTGATTAGCTAGCTAACAATGAACAAAATATCTATGCTATTGCTATCTGATGCTATCTGCGATTCGCGAGTGAACGGCTCCACCGAGGCGAATTTATACGGCTGGAGCTGCAGGGGGTGGGGCTATACTAATGAGGACCGCGTGACGAAACGCGGTCCCGTTTAAACCACGCCTAAAAAATCCTGAAAAAGACATATCTTTATACACAGTTTCATCTATAACTCCAAAATTAATTGAGCTACAATTTTGAGACTTTTTACTCATTTACAAGATTACAATTATGACATTTATAATGTTTATTTAAGAAAATATTGAAATTCACTTTACACGGTCTTTAACTACAATTTTCACCCGCTAGATGGCACTCAAGTAGTATGGCATGCCATTGGGTCATGTAATACATGTAATAGGTAAAAGTGGCTATTAATGACACAATCGGCTTGCCATTGCCTGCCACCATCGTCTGCCTGGAGCAACCGAATCGGCTTGATTTCGCTGCATTGTCCCGGCGAAATGCAGCTGATTTCACCGTCAAAAGTGCAATTAAGAAAATATTTGACTAAGACACACCTTTACTATAATTTTGAGCAAACAATTGAGTATTTTTAAGTGTTAATCTTGTTAAATTCTTGTTAAAGTCCTCCCGCGCATGCTCCCGCGGCCGCCGTTTGGCAGCCCATTGATTTTTGGCACAACACCGGCCCACGTTTTTGAGTTGTCAGAGGTGACGCGTAATAGTAGCAACATATTTATGGATTTTTTCTCTTTATTACACATATTTGGACTGATGCGATTTATAGGGCAGTGCGACATGTACAGCGGAAAATACGGTAGTTGCTATTGGAAAGAGAGAAATGTAACTTGTATGACTTAATTAAAGATAAAACACAGGATTTTTAAAATCAGCTATGAAGTAACAGTGTGATAAATTTTATGTCCACTGCTCACAGATGTTTCAAGTCGAACTGATACTGATGTTTTTCTTAGTCATTGCCACAAGAAATACATTCCAACCTGATTGTGTTTGATTACTAAATAATATATTCAGTTGTGTAATTATTTTTTTAAAATTATTATTAATTTACAGATCAAAGTTAAATGACACAATTGAGGCCATTCCGAAAAGTAAAAAGAACAAACGCTGCCAGTTGCACTCCTTGGACACTCACAAGCCTAAACCTTTGGGGTAAGTAATGTTTTTATTTGTCTCTTTACAAAGTCTTTGTATTTTCTATGCTGCAATTAAACTGGCTGTCATCAAACCACTTCTAAACAAAAGCAGTCCAGCTCTGACTGTGATCTCTAATCACAGGATTATTTTGAATTTATCATTCCTTAGTAAAATGCTGTTTACCTGCAGAAAACGAAAAACATCTTAAGTCTAACTTTGTTTTTGGCTGCACCATAATACACAAACTCATTAAAGTTGTGAACGACCTGCTCACTTATTATATAAAAGAAAAAAGTTTGTCCTTGTACTTCTGGATCTCTGAAAGCTTTTCACTCTTCAGCTTTTTATGGGTCGTAATGTTTTTATACAGATTTGAAAATTGTGTTCGCTTCTCTGGTCCATTTCTTGCCTCGTTTAAGTTATAGACGTATAATAAGACAATTCTCCGTGTGCTTTGGTGATTTCAATCCTTGCAACATCAGTGTTGGTTGTGGTGTACCTCAGGTTCACTTCTTGGTCCAGTTTTATTTGTGTGCTTCTTCTTGTTCATGTCTTTCATAATGTTAACTGTCATTATTATGCTGAGGATTAGCCGGTACATGTCTTTATCTTCTGATGATATAGAGATCCTCCACACTTCCTTACAGTGTTTAATATTATTGTATGGGTGTCACACCACAATTAAAGAAAAATCAAACATATTTGTTGCAAAGACTTAAAGTTGCAGCACTTCTGTGTTTCTGGAGTGTAAAAGTAGAAAAGTGAAGTGCAAAACCTTGGTGTACTAACAGCCCGTGATCAAAAATTTAAGTCACATTAATCGTATTACTAAATTCTCATTTTATTATTTGAGAAACATTTAGAAATTTAAGAAGTTTGTTTCATAATCGGTAAAATAAATTAATGTATTAATTAATTAATGCCAATTGTAATGGTCCAGTGTTTCCCCTAGTTAACTTGCCATGGCGGGTTGCTAATCTCTTCCATAATTTTTGTTGATGTGGGGGACATGTCTGAGCACAGCTTGTACCAACAGTTTTTGAGCGAGGGCGTTCAGCATAAGGGAAGAGGCGCCTTTAGCTTTTTAACTAATTAGAGCACCTGTATTGCACACCGCTATCTTAGCGCAACACATTTGAGCTGTGCGCTGCTTGTACAGACAGTTTTTGAGTGTGGGGGTTCATTGTGAGAGAACAGGCAACATGAGCGCTGCCTTTAGCTTTTTAGCTAGAACATCTGTATTGCGCGCTGCTAGCTTAGCGCTATGTCAGTGCTGGGGGGGTGGGGGGTGTTCGGTTTGGTAGGTGGGGTGCTCAGTTCTGTTGACGGGGTGGGGCACCCTGCTTGTATAATGGTATGGGAAGCATTGTTTTCTTTTTACCAGCCTCTTAAAATCTACAGTACACAGGCTGCAGCTGATCCAAAATGCAGCTGCTCGTTTTCGCACGTGCACTAAACTATATGAACGCTTCACACACCTGTTTCAAGATCTTTGTACTGGCTTCCTATTGAAGGCAGAATCAATTTTAAAATCTTACTCCTTTTATATAAAGTATTAATTTGCATCCTACTACAGTGTACAGGTAGTCCCCGATTTACGAGCGCTCTGATCTACGAGGTTCCGGACTTACGAGCTGGCGAATTATTGGAAAAAACGCAAAAAATACTGAGTTTTCCTGTGTTTTTTCACCACAGTTCGTTAGCTAAACATGTGGACACACGTTTCCGATCATTTTTATGCACTCATAAGCAGTTTTTCGATGAAAAACGAGTGTTCGTAGTCGCGCTAGCAAAACCGTTCCAATTTACGAGCGAAATTCCGGACTTACGAGAAGCGTGGCGGCCGTTCCAAATTACGAGATTTCCGGTTTACGAGCGCCTCGTTGTAACGGATCTCGCTCGTAAATCGGGGACTACCTGTATATGAATGTTAATCAGTTCTACAGCAGTCAGATAACTCAGTCTGCAGATTGTACTAACGTGGTCTTTTACCTTGTACCTTTTCCATATTAGGGGAAGCTTCCTTCTGTATTTTTGCTCCTGTAAACTGAAATGCACTGCTTGTAGGTTTGGAGAAACCCCCACTCTAGTTATATTTAGGAAAATGTTTAAAATGTTATTATTTGTGAAAGCAAATCATTTTATTTCCTACTCAATTTTGTATTAACACTTTTGTGAATTCACTCTTTTATCTCTGTATGTCAAGTATGTGTGTATCATTTAGACTTTATCTTTTTGTACTCACTGATGAAGCAGATTGGGCTGCTATACAGTACTGTACATGTAGTTTGACTTGACTAGTAACAGCTGCTCTTTGGATGTTACAGATCACAGAAGCCTCTGAGTAGAGCTGCGGCTTTTGGCCCGAGCCCCCAGCCTGAGATTGGGCCAATATTATATACTTGATGGGCGGGGTGGGCTTGGGCTTTTTTTAAAATTACGTTTGTGGCTAGGACTGTCGAGATAAACAATAAGTCAATCGCATGATAAATGAAAATTATCAACCTCGTTTTCATTTATCGGCTTTATCGTTTCTTTGTGTCTCTTTCTACTGAAGACACTGGATGACAAAAGGCTCAACTCCGGTGTTTTTCACTGACCCCTCCCTTTCTCTTTAAAATCAGCTAAGCTGAGAAGCTAAGCTAACAGGGAAAAAACCTCTGTCTTGTCGAAGCTCCAAAATTCATGGTTGAAACCCGTGCCTTCATGTAAAAAGTTGTTTTTCTCTGCAAAAAGAAGTTACCGCATTTTCCACCATACACATCGCATCATTCCAATTATGTCCAATAAAGTGGAAAAATCCATAAACATGTCGCTCCGCCGTATACGTCGCATCTATTATGCGTCACCGCTGACGCGTCGCGTATGTTACACGTCACCGCTGACAACCCGGAAATGTGGGTCGGTGGATTGGCTGCCAAATGGCCACAGGAGCGTGCACGGAAGGACTTTAACAAGATTAACACTTAAAAACAATTATTTGTTTTCTGAAAATAATAGCAAAGATGTGTCTGAGCTGAACTTTTCCTTAATAAATGCACGTAATGGTCAAATCAGCTGAATTTAAATAGTTACGCTTTGTCGGATCTTCCAAACGTGCACGTACAGCGAGCGGAAACGCTGCATCTCTTTAAAATTTAACAAGATAAACACCTAAAAGAATATATTTTTTTGCTGAAATTATAGTAAAAGTGTGTCTCAGCTGAACTTTTCTAATAAATTCACTTTGACGTTTAAATCATGGCAAAATGAAGCCAACGAAATAAAGCGGCTTTAATATTACTACACGCTCACCCGCCCATAATGATGGTAAATGGAGCTTATTTATATAGCGCTTTCCAGCCCCCTATGAGGGGCCCCAAAGCGCTTTACAATACCAACCATCCACCCATTCATACACCGGTAGTGGCAGACTGCCATGCAAGGTGCTTTCCAGTCCTACCGGGAGCAACTCGGGGTTAAGTGTCTTGCCCAGGGACACAACGACACATGGTGTGGGGAACCGGGATTCGAACCTCCAACCTTCCGATCGGGGGGGACGACTGCCATTACCACTACGCCACGGCCGCCCCATGATGACTGACAGAAACACCTTTTTTATTTTATTTTATTCAAACCCGTTGAATTCTTCATCCTCTGTGTCGCTAGTGAAGAGTTCTGACAACTCCTGAGGTAACACGTAGTTGATGCAGCTCAGAGCATTGACGGATGGATTCTTTACTGACTGAGGTCCACTCTTTATCCATCCATCCGAGGACCTGCTGGAACGTTGCGTGGCACATCCGTCCTGTAGCCGTGAAGTGGTTGCTCTCAGTCCATTATCACTCCTCCTGGGGGGGAAATCCATAAATACGTCGCTTCGCCATATAAATCGCAAGACATGCAAATTAGGCAAAAAACTGCGACTTATAGGCCGAGAAGTACAGTAATTTGTTTACTGATTGAATTTTTTTTTTATTGTTTTTGTGAAAATTGCTATGCTAAAGAGCTCAAACCACACAGAGCATCCACCATTTTGGGAACCGGAATAAAAGGAAAGAGAGACGGCTCATGTCACGTCAAGGGCCCTCCCTCCCATTTTTCTTAGAGAGACACACTGCTGACTCCCTCACTATCCATTCTTCGGTTCACACAGTCTTGTACTGCCATCCGGTGGTCAAAAAAGGTACTACACTCAAAATATAATTAACCAACATTTCTTCTTAAATTTGACAATAATTACTACTTATTGTCAAATTTCAAACAATACAGTAGTCCCTCGTTTATCACGGGCATTTGGGACCACGCCCACCCGCGATGAATGAAAAATCGCAAAGTAGGGATACAGTAGTCCAAGTTCAAGTTCAGTAAACTTTGTCATGACGTGCCAGGCTGCAATCACACTCATCACCAGTTACTCCAAATCTCCTTCCTTAAATAAACAAATTTTAAATTTAAATGCTGTAACATTTTAAATAAACAATCCATGCAGCATGAGTTGTTTATTTAAAATGTTACAGTATTTAAATTGTAGAGAAGAGAAGTGCAACAGGACATCAGAGGATGTCACACAGCTTCAGCTCTGCAGCACGGAGCAGAAATATACTTCTTGATCAATTACACTTCAACAACTGAACATAGAAGTTCTAAAATAATTAAAAATAACACTTTTATATTTTGTGATCATGTTGATTTTTACAATGTGACATATTTTGAATTTTAAGTTGGAAGACAAAAGTTAATTGGTGCATCTGGACAGCAAAGGGTTAACCCTTCACAAATCTGCAGCAGGAGAAATGTTGTTGGCAGAGAAGGAAATCAGCTGCAGGAGGGAGCTTCCCCTGCACTTGTGGGCTGCACACATGGTGCAAGATCATTTAAAATATTTTAAATAAACAATCCATGGCTCATCCATCAGTCAGCCAATTGTTTCATGTCCAATCTTATTTTGAAAAACCACGATAAATGAACTGCGAAGTAGAGAGGGACTACTGTATTCTCGTTGTATCGCAATAATTTCTGAGACAATTAATTTCCCAGCAAAATTTGTTATTGTGACAGGCCTACATGTGGCTCTGCCTACCCTTTGCTCTTTTGGGACATCTGATGTTTTGCAATTGACCCACAGCAAGTGACATAATGGAGCTGGAAAGTATTAAACAACAGCTAAAAATGGGAGAACTCACTCTACAAAGCCAGCACAGTGAAACCTGCTGATGTGTGTCAGGTCAGGTGCACGCTCAGGTCCTACCAGCCGGTTGAAAGAGTAAAAAATATCTATACCTTTTTTTTTTAACGGTGCGTTAAATTTCAGATGGATCAACGGATCATCGGCCATCCACGTCCCACTCCACACCCTGCTCTCTCTTTGGTGAATGAAGCTGGGCCTGTAATTACTGTTAATTCATCAGGTCGGGTGGGCTTGGAAAAAATGGCTACAGGCGGGGGCTGGGTCAGGTCTGATTTTTTTTTAAGGCCCGAATGCAACTTTACCTCTGAGCATGCATCATCTGCTCTAACATCACACAAAAACAGCAGCTTACATTCATCTGCAAGCTAATGGCAACACAAATACACAAAGTTTGGTTAATCTATGTGATTTATTTGCTTTTTATTCTGTTTGACGTGCAAATACGCTGTCATTAACGAGTTAATTTAACATTTAGATTATTTCTCAAATTCCCCCAAAGCAAATATGTTTCTCAGCAATGATTGTTAAATTTTGTGATGGTGGTTGCATTATACAGGGGGAGCTGGATGGATGTGTGGGAGCTGATGTCTCAAGAATGCAGGGATGAGGTGGTCCTCATCGACAGTGCCTGTCTCCTTGAAACACTGGAGGCATACTTGCGTAAACACAGGTAATCTGTAGCAATAAGATCACAGATTACTAGAATGCTTTGATTTCCTCCATGAAACACTGTTTTAGGAGTAAGTTGATGAACCATGACATCCTAAAGTTCCTTTTTGTCAACAGGTTTTGCACAGACTGTAAGAATAAAGTGCTCAGAGCGTATAACATCTTGGTTGGGGAGGTGGAGTCCAGTGAGGAGAAGGGATACTGTGCCGCTCTGTATGAGGGCCTGTGTTGTTGTCCCCACGAACGGCACATTCACGTGTGCTGTGAAACGGACTTCATCGCTCATTTACTTGGCAGGGCAGAGCCCGAATTTTCAGGAGCCTACGAGTAAGTTAAATGCTGCTGTGCTAAATTCTACTTGTTGTCCAACATCTTTTCTTTTGTCATATTAATCAGAGATTAATGGTGATTTTTCTTTGTTTTTGTTGTTTCAGACGCAGAGAGAGACATGCAAAAACAATTGACATTGCCCAAGAGGAGGTGCTGACCTGTTTGGGTATTCACCTCTATGAACGGCTGCACAGAATCTGGCAGAAACTGCGGGCAGAGGAGCAGACCTGGCATATCTTGTTCCATTTGGGAATTGATGCACTAAGGAAAAATTTTGAGGTATATTCAAGTCGACGCTTCATCTTTGATTGTATCGTAGCTGCGTGGGTCCTTACATGTTACCCTGCTCCCAGATGGCTGTGGAGAAGATGCATGGGATCAGCAGACTGGAGCAGCTTGTTGAGGAACTGTCTGAGGAAGAGAGAGTCAAAGAGCTCAAGCTAGAGAAAAAGAGGCAAAAGCGTAAAAATCGACGCAAAAACAAGTGTGGCTTTGACATGTCTGAACAGGGGGCAGAGGACAAGGAGGAAGTCCTGAATGAGGTAGCTTTCCAACATTTGAAAGTATGGGATGGAGGATGTGCTTAAGAACAACACTGGGGCTGGTAAGCTAAGTTTATCTGCCTCAGTTTCAATGTGGTCTTGATGTGTTGCAGAGTTCCTATGAGTCTGTTGAGGGCAGCTGTAAGGTCTGTGGTAGCCCTGGTGAGGAGGAAGAGGAGGAGGCTGGCTGTGATGGGAATGATACCACCTGTAGGAACACTTCCTGTAAGTGCCCGAGCAATGCCAAGCAAGGTAAAAACACAACACACCCCCATCAAAACCAGATCTTCTTAATGCACTTCAGTAGAACCCCAAACAAGAAGCTTTGACATCATTTTATCTTTCTCCAGATTTGTCCCACAACAGTAATGGAAGTGACTGCGGCTACTCCTCAAGTATAGAAGGCAGTGAGATGGGGTCGCGAGAAGGCTCCGACGTTGCCTGCTCTGAGGGAATCTGCAACCATTACGAAGCAGGTCAGGGCTGAGCAGAATACAGTGATCTATCATCACATATCATGAGGGGGTTCACGTTCCATAGACCCCCACGAAGCAGCAGCCTTATATTTATTTCATTATTTACCGTATTTTTCAGATTATACGTCACTCCAGAGTATAGGTTGCATCAGTCAAAAAATGCCTCGTGAAGAGGAAAAAAACATAATTCACTTTGGAGTATAAGTCACATTTATTTAGAAGTGTATTTCACAAAGTGCAAGAACAGACATTTAATTTGAAATAACAATGGGACTGACTGACCGTCGGGAGTGCCGGGACATTTCCCGGTGGCCTGGCCAGCTCAGTGGTCGGCGAGGGACTAAAGGCTTGATTCGGCCCTCTCGCGGTTGCAAATGGTAATGTTAACTCTTTGGTTCATGTCTGTACATGAACATTTGAATGAACTTTTAACGTGTCAGTCAAAAATTGCATCATGAATGTGGACGCATATAAGTTAGGAATGCACGATATTGGATTATTGGCCCATATCCGATATGCTAAAACTTATTCAGTTGATAACCGATGCCGATACCGATTGTATGTTCCTTTGACAGAACATAGCCCTCTTATTTAGGCTTATTTGCTACATTAGTCCACACCCACCTGTTGTGTGGCCCCCACTCCACTCTGTGTAAATTTTACTGACACTGGAAATGGACTCCCAAATAGTTTTCCTTCAGTCATGTAGGAGCCAGTGAGGTTCATATCTTTAAGGGCTGTGCTATACTCCTAGAATCTGAGGTTACAATATGTAACCAATCTTCTATTTTGTATAGGCTACCCCCTTTAAGACTATCGCTAGTGTGTTAAAGGCGAAGCAGGATGTGGTCTATACCTCACTGGGTCCATTCATATACAATCATATACTGTATATATATATCTGCTTGCACTCTTTGAAACAATCCATATTGAGCCTTTGACTCAAGCTTAATTATACGCCACTGAATGTGTGCACCTGAGACGTGCTGAGCAACAGAGAGATAAATAATCAGATTAAAGGCTGACATGTTAAACCCTGCTGCTGTGAGAACAGGACCGATGGAGAGCTCACTGAAACATCTGCATCATCACTCTGACAAAACTCTGAAGACAGTGAGTCAGGGAGAAGCTGGGGACGTCATGCAGCTAAAAAAGGATGAGTGAACACGGAGAAGCCCATGAAGCTCCTGTGCAGATGTCCTGCCCTGACATTCCTCCATGCAGAGCCGTGGAGGATGAGATTCATCTGGTGGAGTGAGCTCTGAGCCCCTCTGGAGGCTGAGATCAGAGATACGCCTGTGAAACAGCCTTACACAGCCAGTGTGACAGGCCCTGAGCACACGGAGGTCCTTGAGACTGATCTCTGAAGTGCACAGACACAGAGTGGTGTGAGGCAGCGGTGTGCACGACGTAGCAGGAGAGCAAGCGCACAATACAGAGATGAGAGGTGTCTTCCTCCTCCACTCACACAAGCAGCAGTGGAGTACAGTATGTGTATAGCAAAAACTCAACGATACAGTGAAGCCGCAATAAGTGAACCGTGATATAGTGAGGGACGACTGTACAGCGTGGACGTTTAGTCTCTTGTTTTAATCTGTTTATTATTTACAATCTGAAGGTGATTACACAACTGTCCATCACTGTGCTGAAGACGAGGAAGAGGATGGTGCCGACAGCTGTGTCGACTTCTGGCCACAATCTGAGGAAAAGTGTCAGTGCAAGAGCAAAAAGAAGAAGAAAAAGGCCAAGAGCTTCTGTACCAGTCAGGTGAGACAACAGACTGGTAAACCACTGGTTGTATTTAAAAAAAAAAAAAGATTCCTGCACAGTTTTGAAAAGTGGAGTATGGAAAAACGATTATTTTTTTTATTTTTTTGCTAAAACAGATTTTTCCAAAAAGTCCAAAGCTCAAATGGCAGCGTACCTTTCAGATTTTTTACAATGAGATATGGACAATGAGTTTAGCGTAAAAGTTTCAAACCAGTCACCAGTTGATCACCAGTTGATGTGAATATGGAGTAACTTCAAATATTTGCTCATATTTTGACTTTAAAATACAAAGTTATTAAGACATCTTGTGAATGTCACAAAGTTTAAATCTGCAGCTTTTTAACACAAAGTATTTGCCATTTGTTGCAGACTCTGTGCAACCAATGAACTCAAAGTTAAAGCCCTAAAACATGTTCAGTTTTTTTCTATTTTTCTTTGGATCTGCTCTGCAGCTTACTGCAGTGGTTCACAAACATTTCTGCTTTTGACACGTAAACAAAGAGCTTTGTCAAACAATGTCATTTTCAATGAATTCATGGCTAAATGCACTGTTGATGAGCATTTTTATAATTAATTTCTGTAGATCTATTTCTGTAGATCTTCTAAAGACCATCACTTGGTGTTGCACTACTCACAATGGGGTTCTGACCTCAATATTGTAGTAGAAACTACTTGGGTGTCAAAAACAGCCAAAAATTGGTTAAGAAATCGGAGGCAGGAAAAGTTTGTCATTTAAGTCAAAGTCAACTTTATTGTCAAAACTGCAATATGTACAGGACATACACAGGATTGAAATTGCATTTCTCTCAGTCCCTCGGTGCAACAGTAACCATTTAAACACTAAAACACTGAAACATTTAATAAGCATAAGCATAAAATGAAATAATAAAAAATGTAATACTGTCCTGAGTTTTTTTTGCATAGTAGTATAAAAGTGTAAAAAGTATATATATAAAATAAAATGAAAGTTCTGGCGTTGACATTTGTAATAGAGTGACAAAGCAGCATATGAAGTTTATGTACACAGTACAGTATATGTATGAGGTAATTGATACTGGTATAGAGCTAAAGTGGCATATGCAATAAGGCTAGTAAAATTAAGATATCAGCAGTAGTGTAGATATAAAAAGTAGTGTAAATGTAAAAAAAGGAAATGTGTGAAAACTGTCCAACATGTGCAGCGATGTGCTCAAAGTGACGCTCTGTTTCTACAGGGGCAAAAAGCTGATGGTTTGTCAGATGGCAACACAACAGGCCTCACTCTGACATCAGTGCACACCTGTCGAACCAAAGAATTATTCTCCTCCTTGTGTGGCGATAAAAAACTTACCAACATTGCACTACAGTTACCACGGACAGCACATCAGGAGGACCTCAGCCTTCACGTCAAACCTCCAAATGAAAACTTCAGTCTGGTGGAACTTCTGGTAAGTTCGATAGACGTTAAAGCTCCGCTGACATCATCTTTTAACTTTCCATAAAATGGCACAACATATATATATATTAAGATTGACCTCTGATCGTTTTTGCTAAAACAATGTTAAATTAATTAAAATTCCTCTCAAAAATAGTTTAAAATTAGCGCCGTTTTTTTACATGATAAATACGGATTTTCCCGTCGCGCGATTATGACGTCAGACACAGACGAAGATGCAAACGCATCCGTCCATTTAGCCACTTAAAACTTTATGTTTTAGCGGTTTGTCTTCAGAGAAGCCAAAGTTATTTCGAGTAAACAGCAGGTTATAATTTTTTTTCAGTTCTTGGCATAAACCAACACAGACATGTTCCTGTTTTTAGTGTTTTACATGCTTTATATTAGTAGCTGTATTATGATGCGAAGCCACGGAGCTCCCAGGCGGGAGCTGAAACAGCTGCCGTAATCAGAGCGCCCAACCCGGCATGAAAAAGAAAAACACACCGCTGGCTGAAGCCCTGAGCTCGATGGAATGTCCGGCGTAAAACTAACTTGACCGCGGTTTAATGTGACGCAGATGTGTTTATATAGCTCTGCAAACATTGAACGTTGTTGTCTTGCGGTGTTGAGTGTAAAATATTTCCGTGACACAACGCACATGTTACGATGAAAAGTCGGCTAGCTGCTAGCATGCACTCACCAGTGTTGTCCGATCTTGCGACAGGAACAAGCGTCCAGCTCCATGTAAACAATCCATCTTGCGACAGGAACAAGCGTCCAGCTCCATGTAAACAATCCATCTTGCGACAGAAACAAGCGTCCAGCTCCATGTAAACAATCCATCTTGCGACAGGAACAAGCGTCCAGCTCCATGTAAACAATCCATCTTGCGACAGAAACAAGCGTCCAGCTCCATGTAAACAATCCATCTTGCGACAGAAACAAGCGTCCAGCTCCATGTAAACAATCCATCTTGCAACAGGAACAAGCGTCCAGCTCCATGTAAACAATCCATCTTGCGACAGGAACAAGCGTCCAGCTCCATGTAAACAATCCATCTTGCGACAGGAACAAGCGTCCAGCTCCATGTAAACAATCCATCTTGCGACAGGAACAAGCGTCCAGCTCCATGTAAACAATCCATCTTGCGACAGGAACAAGCGTCCAGCTCCATGTAAACAATCCATCTTGCGACAGGAACAAGCGTCCAGCTCCATGTAAACAATCCATCTTGCGACAGAAACAAGCGTCCAGCTCCATGTAAACAATCCATCTTGCGACAGGAACAAGCGTCCAGCTCCATGTAAACAATCCATCTTGCGACAGGAACAAGCGTCCAGCTCCATGTAAACAATCCATCTTGCGACAGGAACAAGCGTCCAGCTCCATGTAAACAATCCATCTTGCGACAGAAACAAGCGTCCAGCTCCATGTAAACAATCCATCTTGCGACAGGAACAAGCGTCCAGCTCCATGTAAACAATCCATCTTGCGACAGGAACAAGCGTCCAGCTCCATGTAAACAATCCATCTTGCGACAGGAACAAGCGTCCAGCTCCATGTAAACAATCCATCTTGCGACAGAAACAAGCGTCCAGCTCCATGTAAACAATCCATCTTGCGACAGGAACAAGCGTCCAGCTCCATGTAAACAATCCATCTTGCGACAGGAACAAGCGTCCAGCTCCATGTAAACAATCCATCTTGCGACAGAAACAAGCGTCCAGCTCCATGTAAACAATCCATCTTGCGACAGGAACAAGCGTCCAGCTCCATGTAAACAATCCATCTTGCGACAGGAACAAGCGTCCAGCTCCATGTAAACAATCCATCTTGCAACAGGAACAAGCGTCCAGCTCCATGTAAACAATCCATCTTGCAACAGGAACAAGCGTCCAGCTCCATGTAAACAATCCATCTTGCGACAGGAACAAGCGTCCAGCTCCATGTAAACAATCCATCTTGCGACAGGAACAAGCGTCCAGCTCCATGTAAACAATCCATCTTGCGACAGGAAACAAGCGTCCAGCTCCATGTAAACAATCCATCTTGCGACAGGAACAAGCGTCCAGCTCCATGTAAACAATCCATCTTGCGACAGAAACAAGCGTCCAGCTCCATGTAAACAATCCATCTTGCGACAGGAACAAGCGTCCAGCTCCATGTAAACAATCCATCTTGCGACAGGAACAAGCGTCCAGCTCCATGTAAACAATCCATCTTGCGACAGAAACAAGCGTCCAGCTCCATGTAAACAATCCATCTTGCGACAGGAACAAGCGTCCAGCTCCATGTAAACAATCCATCTTGCGACAGAAACAAGCGTCCAGCTCCATGTAAACAATCCATCTTGCGACAGGAACAAGCGTCCAGCTCCATGTAAACAATCCATCTTGCGACAGAAACAAGCGTCCAGCTCCATGTAAACAATCCATCTTGCGACAGGAACAAGCGTCCAGCTCCATGTAAACAATCCATCTTGCGACAGGAACAAGCGTCCAGCTCCATGTAAACAATCCATCTTGCGACAGGAACAAGCGTCCAGCTCCATGTAAACAATCCATCTTGCGACAGAAACAAGCGTCCAGCTCCATGTAAACAATCCATCTTGCGACAGAAACAAGCGTCCAGCTCCATGTAAACAATCCATCTTGCGACAGGAACAAGCGTCCAGCTCCATGTAAACAATCCATCTTGCGACAGGAACAAGCGTCCAGCTCCATGTAAACAATCCATCTTGCGACAGGAACAAGCGTCCAGCTCCATGTAAACAATCCATCTTGCGACAGAAACAAGCGTCCAGCTCCATGTAAACAATCCATCTTGCGACAGGAACAAGCGTCCAGCTCCATGTAAACAATCCATCTTGCGACAGAAACAAGCGTCCAGCTCCATGAAAACAATCCATAAACAAACGACCCGCTCTTTCAAAACGATGCCAAAACAAACCCAACAGAGTACTCAGTCAGCCCCTCACGCTTGTAGCTGCCTGCAAACTATGAACTGGATTTCCTGAATGTGAGGCGGGTCTTGTTACTCTGGGTTCATGAGACACGCCTCCGTTCAGGAAATCCATTCCATAGTTTGAAGCCAACGTGCATCATGGGTTGGATCGATACGTAAACAAGGCTGGTATCGGTATGTGCCATGAGCATGGTTCCGCTTCTGCTCGGAGGGCGGGCNTGTGAGGAAACAGAAGCTTATGCTAGCTTTGAGAATATCATTAACAAAAGTAATTTGATGCAGTTGCAACAAGAGGATCGGGTACAGCTACATCTGTAAACAGCTGGGGAGCATGAAGCTGACTCAGAAAAGTTTTGAGACAAAGTAATATAACTGAAATACAACACTGAGTCATGCTACTGGTACTGGGTAAGAAGTTCTTACTGTCTAAGTCACAATATACTGCATATTTAATTCCCAGCAGATACTAAATGGAACTGATTTTAAATAATAAAATAAAAAAATACAGGTAGCAGCACACCAGGCTGCAACTAGTTGAACGACATTCGTGTGGGCATCTCCAGAACGTCTTATGACATTTACAGGGAAGCTAAATTTCCCTGAGTAAGTTGTAGAAGCTCACAGTCTCAAGTTTTGAGGAATGCCTGAGACAATGTTTCACTAAAAATAATCAGAGTTGTGCAAAAGCACAAAGTTAATCAAGGCCAATACACTGTGGGCAGAGGTAATGAAGTCCATGGCCAATAATACAGTTTTCCAAGACATGTTCACAAAACACGGCAATAATTTTCCAAAAACTGGATTCTCAAAACACGACTCCCTGGTCACTCATAATTCAGAGACTTCATTGAAAATGTGCTTAATTCCTCTCAATTTATTAAAAATTCATGTCAACCAGTCTCCATCAGTCGCAGCTCAGTGAGATACTACCTTAATGGTCAGATCTGAGGAACACGCCTGTCTTGAAACTTGCTCGCTCGCCATCAAAATATAAACACATCTATTTAATTCAGCTTTATTTTCTTCCTGCTTCCATTTTTTACATATTTTTCACTTGTAGATACTGTACCTAATATGTTTTGTTGTTAAATGAATGGAAGGGCAATGAATTTGGATTAACATTTTCAGGGTATCATAGTTCAAACTAGCAAATGCGTTTTAGTTCAGTTTGATGATTATTTTTTGTTGCAGCATCACTTATTCAACATTAAGCAGGTTTTTGTGTTTTGAAGCTTTCATTTGACAAACAATTTTCAAACAATGTGTTAATTAAAAAAAGTTTTCCAAAGTTTTTTTCCTGCTTTGTGTTTAAGTAAATTTTCCTGACAGGAGTTCAGTTTAGTTCAGTTGCATTAGAGACAGTCAGATCTGCTGTTGTGCCCATCTGGTTTACTTACTGTTACTGCAGAATCACAGAAAAGACCATTTCCCATTATATGTGTATGCAATTTTAAGCATCTTCAGCTCCTTAAAGTAGATACTTGGATCAATGTACTTTAGTGCTGGCTGGTACCTAATCTACCCGGGTTAATGATTCAAATCATCACAATGAATAAAAAATATATATATACTATTTCCTGCATTCTGGTGTATTATAATGAGTTTTTAAATATCTATGTTAACCTACATAAGTAAACATTTGATTCAATAATTATTTTTTGGTATCATGGCACAACAAGAAGTAGCCTGACCAACAGCTCTCCTTGTGTGATTTAGGATTTTTGAGCTCTCAATGTTTAAGTGCATTATAGCTGAAATGTCTTTCAACACCCACAGCTGAAGTTCCACAAACTTGGTTAGAAACAGGGTTTAAGTGTGTGGAATAAAAGGAAGAAAATGTAGGTAAATGTTGCTATTTTTAACGTTAGTGGCCTTTAAATAAGGGTCATAAACTGCGTAAATGTAGCCCAGCTGTAAAGGTTGTTATAATTGAGCATTCTGGATTTGAGCGACAGTAAAGTTTGCACACAGAAGAGCTCGAAGAGGTGGCTGTGGAAAAAGATGTCTGGACCTCCCTGCTCAAATTGCTGCCTCCAAGACCCGACTTCAGAACAAGCAGAAAGACAAAGGAGCAAGCAATAAAGTTTTTAATGAATTTATGAACAAGTAATTGATGTTTTGTGGTCTTTTGACTGCTTAATTTTTGTTTCAATATATTGTATATACAGTTTCAACGTGTCAGTGGTCTTTTTCCATTTATTTTCAGTGAACTACACAAAAATGTCAGACTTAATATAGCATACAGTTCTTATTTTTGGTTACTAAAACTACTACTAAATACTTACCCAGCATTCTTAGGTGAACAAATGAGAAATGTTCCAATCCAAATCTTTGATCCCCAAGATATTGCAGTCCTTTAAGATTAAGTTAACAGAGATATTCATCAAACCACAATTCAGAACCAGCTTAAAGGGACGGTCTACCTCAATTCAGGGAGTTCGATTGTGGAATGCTCTGGCGAGTGATGTTAAAAATGCAAAATCAATGTATATATTTAAGAAAAAGGTCAAAAAGGACTTGCTCAAAAACTATATATGATGTAACTTAGTGTGTTGTGTATTACACTTATGTTGACTGATGATGTAGCTTAGTGTGTTGTGTATTACAGTTAGAAAAATTAAGTAGAGTTATTCATTTTGTGATGTAGTTTGTGTATTACAGTTAGAAAAATTAAGTAGAATTATTCATTTTGTGATGTAGTTTGTGTATTACAGTTAGAAAAATTAAGTAGAATTATTCATTTTGTGATGTAGTTTGTGTATTACAGTTAGAAAAATTAAGTAGAATTATTCATTTTGTGATGTAGTTTGTGTATTACAGTTAGAAAAATTAAGTAGAATTATTCATTTTGTGATGTAGTTTGTGTATTACAGTTAGAAAAATTAAGTAGAATTATTCATTTTGTGATGTAGTTTGTGTATTACAGCTAGATAAATTAAGTAGAATTATTCATTTTGTGATGTAGTTTGTGTATTACAGCTAGATAAATTAAGTAGAATTATTCATTTTGTGATGTAGTTTGTGTATTACAGTTAGTAAAATTAAGTAGAATTATTCATTTTGTGATGTAGCTTGAAGGTTATCATTGGTTGAACAAACTGTGAAATAAGGGGCAGATATAATAAGATTTCATCTTCTTTCTGCTCCCTTCATTTTATCCTACTTGTATTCTTGTATCTGATGAAACTGTCTTGTATTGTTCTTTTGAAATGAATGAATAAACATCAAATCAAATTAAGTAGTGGCTTATGCTGAATCTCAAGTTTGCATTATTTGGCTCTTTTATAAACACAGGTTTGCAGAATAGAGATGATGGCAATAAATAAAATTTAAAAAACACCCAGTAGTTATGTATAATTTGGAAATAGGACGTACAAACAGGATTCCAAAAATGTTGGGACACTAAACAAATTGTGAATAAAAACTGAATGCAATGATTTGGAGATGGCACATGTCAATATTTTATTCGCAATAGAACATAGATGACAGATCAAAAGTTTAATCTGAGTAAATGTAACATTTTAAAGGAAAAATATGTTGATTCAAAATTTCAGTGTCAACAAATCCCAAAAAAGTTGGGACAAGTAGCAATAAGTGGCTGGAAAAAGGAAATTGAGCATATAATGAACAGCTGGAAGACCAATTAACACTAATTAGGTCAATTGACAACATGATTGGGTATAAAAAGAGCTTCTCAGAGTGTCAGTGTCTCTCAGAAGCCAAGATGGTAAGAGGATCACCAATTCCACCATTGTTGTGCAGAAAGATAGTGCAGCAATACCAGAATGGTGTTACCCAGCGTAAAATAGCAAAGACTTTTAAGTTATCATCATCAACCGTGCATAACATCATCAAAAGATTCAGAGAATCTGGAACAATCGCTGTGCGTAAGGGTCAAGGCCGTAAAACTCTACTGGATGCTCGTGATCTCCGGGCCCTTAAACGTCACTGCACCTCAAACAGGAATGCCACTGTCAAGGAAATAACAGAATGGGCTCAGGAATACTTCCAGAAAGCATTGTCAGTGAACACAATCCACCGTGCCATCCGCCGTTGCCAGCTGAAACTCTACAGTGCAAAGAGGAAGCCATTTCTAAGCAAGCTCCACAAGCTCAGACGTTTGCACTGGGCCAGGGGTCATTTAAAATGGAGTGTGGCAAAATGGAAGACTGTTCTGTGGTCAGATGAGTCACGATTTGAAGTTCTTTATGGAACACTGGGACGCCATGTCATCCGGACCAGAGAGGACAAGGATAGCCCAAGTTGTTATCAACGCTCCGTTCAGAAGCCTGCATCACTGATGGTATGGGGTTGCATGAGCGCTTGTGGCATGGGCAGCTTGCATGTCTGGAAAGGCACCATTAATGCAGAGAACTATGTTCAGGTTCTAGAACAACATATGCTCCATCTAGACGTCATCTCTTTCAGGGAAGACCCTGCATTTTTCAACAAGATAATGCCAGACCACATTCTGCAGCAATCACAACATCATGGCTACGTAGGAGAAGGATCCGGTACTGAAATGTCCAGCCTGCAGTCCAGATCTTTCACCTATAGAGAACATTTGGTGCATCATAAAGAGGAAGGTGTGACAAAGAAGGCCCAAGACGATTGAACAGTTAGAGGCCTGTATTAGACATGAATGGGAGAGCATTCCTATTTCTAAACTTGAGAAACTGGTCTCCTCTGTCCCCAGACGTCTGTTGAGTGTTGTAAGAAGAAGGGGGGATGCCACACAGTGGTAAAAATGGACTTGTCACAACTTTTTTGGGATTTGTTGATGCCATGAAATTTTGAAACAACATATTTTCCTTTAAAATGATACATTCTCTCAGTTTAAACTTTTGATCTGTGATTTGTGTTCAATTCTGAATAAAATATTAGATGTTGGCACCTCCACATCATTGCATTCAGTTTTTATTCACAATTTCTTTAGTGTCCCAACTTTTTTGGAATGTGGTTTGTACCATGGCATCCATTCATAATCTTTATCCGTTTCTTCCTTTTTGGGTCATGGGGGTCGCTGGTGCCCATATCCAGCAGTCACTGTGTGAGAGGCGGGGGACACCCTGGACAGGTCTCCAGTCCATCACACATGGAGACAAATGAGAAAAACAACCATTCC
>JBBPBX010001064.1:49023-68225 GCA_038048925.1 Garcialebias charrua | reverse complement strand
CGCTCGACCAGAGGTGAGCTTGCTCCCTACACAGAGCGTACAGAGAATTATTCCTGCGTACTGCTGGGCTAGCGAAAGCTAGTCCGGCACATTTTTCCTTAACCTCAAAGTTTTTTCTTCTCCTCTTTCCGCAGACTGCTTCGCTCGACGGCGCAAACTGCGTCACACCGCTACCTCTGCTAACTCGTAGCAAGGCTAGCCAGCGAAAGTGACGCGACGGAGGAGACGTCTCAAATCAGAAGAAAAAGGATCTTGGAAGGACTCGCTCGTCTTATCACGGACATGCCTCCGGAGAAAGGAAAGCGAAAGACAAGACTTCCAAAAAAGACCAGCAGGACGGCGAGTCCGACCTCGCGTGCCTGCCCTAGCGGATACAGTTTTTCACCCATGAGGCATGTCCCGTCTGCTTGGGGATACTGCACGGGAACATGGTGCTGGACGCACCCGAGTTTTGCCTACACTGCAGCCAGATGCTGGAGGCGGTGAGGAGACACCGGGCGGACTTCGTCACCAAGGCTATGGGAGCTGCGGCGGCGCCGGCATACCCGGACACCACTGAGCCTCTGACTCCCACGCCGGAGCTTGAGAGCATAGCTTTGGATGACAGCACCCGAGTCGAATGGGGCGACAGCCCAGATGTGCTGGCCCCCATGGTGGACTTAACTGTCGACTTTAACACTCGAGGCATGATGAACGAGGACGAGATCTCAATTTCAGACTCAGGTGAATTTTCTGCGGACGAGGCCGACGTCGGGTACGGGGAACAGGGAGGATACCTCTCCCGCACCCTGGTACCTATGCTCCCTGAGACTGACTTTTCCATCCCTGCTCTGTTCGACTTGTGTCACAGAGCAGCGGACGCACTGCAGATCCCATGGCCGGAGCCTCCACCTCGTCAACAAGTCACGAGGTTGGCAGGAAATTATTTTTATTCAAAGCAGCAGGCCGCCACGAGGCAAAGGATGCCCGTCTTCCCGGACTTCCTCACAGAGCTGACTCGCACCTGGTCTCAGCCCAGGGCGCCCATGCTGTTGCCGCTCTCACAGTTTCTCGACGTGGACGGGATGGATGAGGTGGGAATAGCCAACGTGCCTCAAATTGAGGACACGTTGGCATCTCATCTGGCTCCCAAGTCATCCGGGACAAAACCAACTCTCCCCAGCAAAGCCTGTCGAGCCTCGGCTTCTTTGCTCGAGAAGTGCTACAGGGCTCAGGGCCTCGTAGCGCGCGCGATGAACGCGTCCGCAATGATGCAAGCTTACCTGGCTGAAAACTACAGGAGCTCCAGGTAACGTCAGACAAGCAAGCTGCCGCTGAGCTGCTGGATAAAGCCCGTAGGGCAACAGACTTTGTGCTCCTCATGATGGGGACAGCAGCTGTTGCTCAGGGCAGAGGAATGGCTGAAGTGGTCATCGCAATACGCCATCTTTGGATGACCTTGACTGACCTCCCGGAGGGACAGAAAATTCCTTTTCTCCACCATTCAATTAGCCTGGCCCTCGCCTTCCTGCACAGCTCCGCTCAATTCTCATTTCCCTTCACTGCACAGTCTGGGATTCCTCCCATAGGCAAGGATTTCTCCGGCCGATTTTTGACCGGACCAATCAGAGAGCAGAAGGCGGAGTTTTGAACGACGTCGACTGACGTCGTCATTCAAAATGGCTGCTGCCACGAAGGAATTTTCAATAAAACAAGGTAAAAAACTATTATTTCTCTGCTGAGAAAAAATATATTTCATAGCTGACGTTATATCAGAAGTGTTCCTGAGCAATCAGAGAGCAGAAGGCGGAGTTTTGAACGATGTCGACTGACGTCGTCATTCAAAATGGCTGCCGCCACGAACGAATTTTCATCAAAACAAGGTAAAAAACTATTATTTCTCTGCTGAGAAAAAATATATTTCACCGCTGACGTTATATCAGAAGTGTTCCTGAGCTTAACAGTTCCTAAATCAATTCACGAAATGGTCAAATCTGCTGGATATTAAATAGTTTCGGTTTGATATTTTCCAAACAGCCTCGGGTGCGCTACGAAAATAAATGATAAAAAATCGAATTTTATCTCAAATGTTTCATCTAGGCCAACAGTCAGTAAATTAAAGACATATAATTACACACTGGTGGCAGAAAAAATATCCACCGAGTGGTTTCTGAGCAATTTATCTGAATAGCCTGGACCTCACCAGACTAAACTAACAAAACTCTGCCTCCTGTTCTCTGATTGGTCCATTCAAAAATCTCCAGGAGAAATCGTTGTCTATGGCAGAGATGCCAGACCCTTGTCTGAAGCGAAGTGAAGGACAGGGTCTGGTTACAACCAGGCTACCATTCAATAGAACCGACGGGGCTTTTTGGAAAAGCGATCGATCGAATTCAGACCAGGCTGGACCAGAGGCGCAAACGAGCTGAAGCTCTCCGGGTGGGCATCCCCAGGAGAACCTCCACCCCCCCACCCGAGCAGAGCACCCCAGCCTCGACACCATTCAGCTACACGTGCCCCACCGCAAAAGTGGCCGACGTACGAGGTCGAGCAACGGCAGAGACCACCGCCGGCTCCACCTCGGACCGAACACGCCTGGAGTAAGAACAGATTTGTTCCCCGCCAGGCGGACCGGTACAGAACCTCCTCGGCAAACCGGGACACCAAACAGAAGCGTGCCTGATGAACCAGGTCCGCTTCATAACTTTACACGATCACCCGCCCACGCGGTACGGGAAATGATCTTTTCACGTCCAGACTTTGTTTGTAGCACGGTACAAAAAGCTGGTGATTCTGTTTTAGACACAAATCATGTTCTTTCTGCTGTGAGTGACATAAAGCCAAATATGTCGTTACACATAAGCACGAATAAAGTTAAAAAAACAGACTCTGTTTTCTTGACTCACAAAAAAAAAAAAAAAACAACAACAACAAACACAGTAACATCAGCAGAACAGTCCCCTCTGTTCTCCCAGCCGACATAAAGGGCGGGGGCCATCTTCCCCCCTCCCTCACGGCTCATGGGGTGTTAGCCTAATTGATAAACCCCAGCAGGGCACCTCTGCAACAGACAAGCGCAGAGACGCCTGCGAACAGGCCCGTGACTCCTCACAGAGGCAGGTGAGCGGTGTCACGTGTTCCACCCCCGCTCCGTTCTAAACCACGGAGCCGGGAATACACAAATCAACCAAACCCATGACACGTCCGCGCTCCAGAATCTGACGACCCACCTTCCTGGCCACTCATTCATCGAATGCCAGTAAGGGACGGGGGCCGCGACAGAAGCACTTAGGCAACACCAGTGTCACACATTCATTCTAATGCTGAAGTTGTCCCCTTGTTTTCAATGGGTGACGCGTCATGCTCAAACAGTGATTCTGCAGCATGTGACCGCGCTCACTGTGCTGACCCAAACAGGGAATGGGCTGGAGTCAGGAGATCTGCTCGTTTATAAAACGTGCATCCCCCGACCCATGACCCCCAACAAAAAGAGGAAAAGTAGACACTCTGTTCAGCCTTTATCTAATAATGACAGCAGATTGTCTCTGCCTCCAAACACTCTTGGTCAGAATAGTATGGAGGTACGTATGCGGGAAGGTCCTCTTCCTAACCTGGTAGACCTTCAAAGGACCACTGAAATTGGGGTCTCTGAGGGAGAGCTGGTTCCACCACTTGCTCCTCTCCAGGGACCGTCTACGTCACCAGAAAGAACAATTTTGCCAATTAGGCTGAGAACTGCGGCTAATTTTAGCTTAGTGGCGGAGAAGAACAGACTGATGGCCTCAGGCTTTTTTGAAGCTTGGTGCACAGCTTGTTGCACAGCTTGGTGCACAGAAAGAAATATTATTTTTTTTTCATGTGACTTGACCCAGCTCCTCACCTTTCTTCAGGACTTGCTGGAGAAAGGTCGCTCTTTCTCAACGATTAAGGTGTTCCTATCTGCAATTTCAGCTTGTCACGAAGGCTGGGGAAGCAGAATGCCTGGCGCGTATCCGTTCATAATAAGATTTAAGAAGGACGTGCTAAGGAGGAGGTCCCCCAGTAGGATTTTGACCCCTGGATGGGATCTTAGCATGGTCTTGGGGGCTCTCTGTGATCCCCCATTCGAACCACTGAGCGACATTAAGATAGATTTATTATCTTACAAGACCGCTCTTCTCCTGGCTCTTTGCTCGGCAAAATGTGTGGGTGACCTCCACGCTTTGTCCGTACATCCAATGTGCACCAGGTTCGCCCCTGACATGTCAAAAGTCACCCTAAAGCCTAATCCTGCATATATTCCCAAAGTTTTGACTTTAAACCCCAGAAGTCTGGACTTTGAACTCTCTTCTTTTCCACCTTCTCCTATCCTCACTCAGGAACAGGAAAGGCTGAATGTTCTCTGCCCTTTGAGAGCTTTAAGCACTTACATGCAGAGAACAGTCGAATTGAGAAAAACAAATCAACTGTTTATGTGCTTTGCTGCACCAGCTATGGGTAAGGCCGTATCAAAACAGCGCCTCTCACACTGGGTGACTGAGGCCATTAAAAGGGTGTACAGTAGCAAAGGTCAACAGGTGCCCTCTGAAGTGCGTGCTCACTCTACTCGGGGCTTGGCCACCTCATGGTCACTGTTCAAGGGTGTACTAGTTGTGGACATCTGTGCTGCTGCGAACTGGAGCTCAATGAACACGTTTGCAAAGCATTACAGTTTGGATGTTACTGCGTGTGATGTCACTCAGGCTGTCCTTTCTAACACACAGTAGAAAGCGACCTTGAGATGCCTATTGGATAAAGGCGGACGTTCACACTAGGATGCATTTTACTGAGCATTTCAAGGGCGTGAATGAATTACGTTCCCATAGTGATATGTTGCACCGAGTGACAAGACTGATAAGGGAACTGAAAGTTATGCACCATAACTCATGTTCCCTGAAGGAAGGGAACGAGGTGCAACATACCTGGCCCTTTCAATGCTGAAAGCTCGGTGAAGTGCATTCTGGAGATCGATGGATGGGCGTCAGCGGCTTAAGTACCCAGAGGGCGTGGCCTCTGGCGCGACGCTGACGCCCCTGCCGTAAAGGCGTGATTGTATTCCTTCAGGTAAAACTGCGCGGGCGCAATTTCCCATAGTGATATGTTGCACCTCGTTCCCTTCCTTCAGGGAACATGAGTTATGGTGCATAACTTTCAGGTTTCCTCCCACAGATGAAAAACATGCATGACCAGTAACTCTAAATTGTCCCTAGGTGTGAGTGAGAGAGTGAACGTTTGTCTCATTTGTCTCTATGTGTCCCTGTGATGAACTGGAGACATGTCCAGGGTGTTCCCCGCCTCTCGTACATTGACTGCTGGACATGGGCACCAGAGACCCCCGTGACCCAAAATAGGAAGAAGCAGGTATGTTAAATATACTGTACTTATATAGCATCTTTATATCTTATCAAAATACTCAAAGCACTTTCTCATTTACCCATTCATACAGCACTCTACAATAACTTTACAAAGAATAATCAGTGCTTTATTACATTCATACACCGATGGGACATACATCGGTGACAGTGTGGGGGTCGGTGTCTTGTCCAGGGACACCTCAGCATGTGACTGTTAGTGGAGTTGAACCCCCGACTCTATCGGAGGATGACTGCTCTAACCACTCAGCTACAGCTGCCCCATATCCATGAATAATGAATGAATGGTGAGTGTTCTTACTAGAAAATTAAAGAAACTTTGACTGGCTGTTTCATCAAAGCTTGCAAAACAGAATTCTTCAACTAAATAAACATGTTGGAATATGTAAAAGTATGTTTTTTTTTTACTATATAAAACAATTGCAGTTTTAGACAACTATAAAGTAAAACATTATTTGTTTTTTAATCTAACTGTTAAGTTAAGATGACAAGATTAAAGTGTGTAGCTGACTACATTCTAAACAACTATTTTGAACAACGTTTTTTGTTTCATCGTTTAGCACATTGTTTTTACTTTTCAAGAATAAATGCTTTTAAGAGGTGGTATGGGGTGCTCAGAAGGGTTGCCGGTTCAAATCCATGACTGACAACAAAGATCTGAGGGGGAAAGGTGAAGCGCCCACAACCTTAAGCAAGCCCTTTGGGTCAGGAATGGCATCCAGCATAAAAGCAATTGCCAAGACTTTGTTCGAGTTTGCTCACTATGGCAACATGAAGAAGGGAGCAGATGTCACACGGTGAATGCAGGACATGGCGTAATGGCCTGGGGGCACCAGTGACCTCACAATAGAAGAAGCGGGTAAAAATAATAGATGGGTGCTAAGTTTTATGTCAGGAGTATTGAGAAGGTCAGAAAAGGAGAGTAACAAAAAGTACACAATGAACTGTGGTACACAGAAGGTTGGTTTGAACTCTGAGGCAGCCGTCCATTTATTAATTTTTTTTATCAAATAATGCAATAATCAAGCAGTCTATTAGAATAACGTTTGAAAGTTTAAGAGTTTCAGAAGGCCATAGTTATTAGGTTTGGTGTTTTGGTTGTCGATTTAAAGCATAGTATCGTATGGATGAAAGGTAAAGAGGGAGGTAAATAAATGATGTTGACAACTCAAGATAAAAGGTGAAAGGAAGGAAAGATGGTTGAAGGAGAGACCACATCACCGAGGTGGCAGAGGGAGCTGTTGCTGTAACACAAGTCAGCTTAGTACATTGTTTGCTCCTGTATGGCGTATGACTTATGCATGCCATTGCAAAATGTAAATTAATTCTTTTATTTTTTTATTGTTTGTAAAGAATAAATGCTTTAGGCTAAATTTGTACCTTTATTTTTCAGCATCAGTTGTATGGCAGTAGCAGGCTTGTTGAGCTTAGCAACAGAACTTCATGATTGTTTGAAGACTAAATAAGCATAGTGATAAAAATACCATTTGAATAATGAAGGACCTATGGCTCATCAATAATTTTGTCTGCCAACACCAGTGTTTCCACAAACTCTCAAATGTCGCTTTTAGAACTTTTAAGCAGAAAAGCTGTGACTTTTCAGAAAAAGTTTTTAGCTCTTGTCTCATCTTTATCACAGGTTTTCAGACAACCTGCACTATAGACAAAAACATCCTGATTCATGCTCAATAATCCATGTAGAAAAATCCAACAAAGTTAAGTCAGGTTGACCAAACTGGTTGACCCACAATGTGAAGGTGCTATTTAAAAGACCGAGTTTTGCTGTGTCTCCTCTGACTGATGAAGTCTTCTGGATGAAAGATGAAACATTAAAAAAGAAAAGAAAAAGAAAACGAGAGTACCTGACTTACTTTGTTGGACATAGACAAAAACATTAACCTTTATAAGTGATCAAATGTTATAAAACCTTTTAACTTAATTGATAAGTTCGCTCAATTGACACGTTTGACAAAGGTGAACACAAGCACACAAGAGCTTCTTTGTACAAGCAGCTTTCTCACATACTGAATGATGCAGGAGATTATTGCACTTTTTTCACCATATGCGTTGAATTATTTTTTTTCTCTTTTTTGTGATGCATTTTTAAAGAGATGTTTGTGGTAAATGAAGCATGGATGAATAGTCTAACAAGCTCACATGCAAAAAAATAGAAGACGAGGAAGAGTGGCTTATTTAACCCATTTAGCCCCACTGGCAACAATTGTTGCCAAAGTGTATCACTGTCATTTTCCACTCAGTAAAAAAATCTCAAATGTATTAATGCAACATTTTCCACCTATAAACTAGTAGACAACTTAGACAAAGGTTTTGATTTGAAAAAATGTTTCCAAGTGCTTCCTGTTGCATGATATCACATGCTTCCTGGGCCATCCGGCTGAAGACATGGAATATGCAAATCGTCCTGGAAAAGGGTAATTTTCATAACATTTCTTATGGTTTCCCCCCATACTTTTTTATAATCATTTAATCTTTCAAGTCTCTACTGTAACACTCTCCACAAAAATTGTACCTAGGATAAATATTTTTTTGTTCATGGGCGTCTTTTTGTAAGTGGCAACAAAAGTTGCCAATGGGCACATAGCTTGTCGCTAACTACAGGAAAACACTGTCTGCAGGATTGCACCTAATTTTCTTATTTCAAATTGTAAAATGATGTGCAATGTCTTATTTTAGTCTTCTAAGGATACTCTTCCTAGCAAAATAAATTATGTAGTCAAGGCCTGTGTGTCTAAGATTTTTATTCGCTTCCATACATCATTCTCTTGCTAGCCAACATCATTTTTTTGCTAGCCTAACATTAGCTTGTGTTTCGCTGAGGTAAAATATGTTGATGATCTAGCCATATGTAGGAAGCCACACAGATCTGGTGGAAACTGGACTTGGCTCAGGGACCAAGTGTGGTTCTTGGCCTGGCAGAGAAAGCTGAAGTTCTACCTGGAGTCAAGTTTTACCATGACAACCTCTTCATAACCCTGTCCCTGGTGGATGAGATGACCCTGAGAGGCTATGGCAGCTGTGGCACAGAACACCCTTTCACAGAACCCAAGACCTTCAAGAAGACACCCAGAGGAAATGCTGAATATCTGGTTGAGGCAGAGAAGCTGATTGTAAGGTGGAATGACAACAGCATGGTCACTGTGGTGTCAAACATGGAAAGGGAGTTCATCGAAACTGAGGCAAAGAGATGGAACAAACAAAAACGGACCATGGACAAGGTCAGACAGCCCAAGTGTATCCAGGATTACAACACACACATGGGAGGAGTGGACCTGCATGACCAGTTTGTCAGCCGCTACAGAGTCAACATACGGTCCAAGAAGTGGTGGTGGCCATGCTTCAGCTGGGCCCTGAACAGTGCCATGGTGAACAGCTGGTGCTATTACAGGTACACAAGGCTGCATGTTATTTAGCAATATCACAATCGTGTTTGTGATGTTTGACATGAGGTGATCGCTAGTGCTCTTCATTTGACAAGAGCAACAGTGATGATATCCAGACCAACATCACAAACTCAAGCATGATATTGCTTTTACAGAACATTCTACATATGGGGCATGACACTGTAGAAAGGAGGATATTGATAATTCATCAATAGCATCATAAATGAACAAAAACATGGCATATTCATTCATCTATCATGCTTGTTTTTTCATTCATTTAGAACCTGGAAAAGTGGGCAGAAAGATCTCCTCTCCTTCCAGAGGCTGGTAGCCCAGACCCTCCTCCTGCGCCATGGAACAAAGCCAAGTAGGCAGGGCAGAAGTTGGCGATAACTGATGCCACCAGGTTTGATCATTTCAACCACTGGCCCTGCAACACTGGTAGCAGGTACAAGCGATGCAAAAACTGGCGACGCACATCGTTTGCGTGTGAAAAGTGGGATGTGCCACTACATTTGGAGTGCTTCAAGAAGTACCACACTGAGTAGAACATCCATAAAAGATGATGGAATGTATGGGATGAAATATACAGTATACATATATGGTAAATGGAGCTTATTTATATAGCGCTTTCCAGCCCCCTATGAGGGACCCCAAAGCGCTTTACAATACCAACCATCCACCCATTCATACACACATTCATACACCGGTAGCGGTAGACTGCCATGCAAGGCGCCTTCCAGTCCTACCGGGAGCAATTCGGGGTTAAGTGTCTTGCCCAGGGACACAACGACACATGGTGTGCGGAACCGGGATTCGAACCACCAACCTTCCGATCGGGGGACGACTGCCATTACCACTACGCCACGGCCGCCCCATATATGTGTGTTATTAGAGGTTCTAAGAAAAAAAACTGTTCGTTGAAGTTTTGATTACAAAGTTACAAAATTCGAGTCTACAGACGAATAAATTAAGAATAAAAAAACTGTTCAAATTGTTTGTTGTTTGGAATTTTATACAGGAGGAACCTGATGCTCCAACTTTTTGTTATTATTTATTCTGACTACATTATTATTTTGTTATTACTATATTATTATTAGTTCTCTATTATGAACGGGTGACAGTTGACCTAGTGACAAGCTGTGTGACTACTGGCAACAATTGTTGCCAGTCATAAAAATGCCATTTTCTTCAAATCAAAATACAGAATGATGAAAATAAAAACATAACATGATTCAGAAGGACCCAACTGATAAAATGACATGCCTTTCAACTCTGAAAAAAATTTGGGCTTAAATGGGTTAATATTGTGATACTAAAATGCCACCTGTTAATGAAACAAACTTGCTGTAGGTAAAGAGATGAGATCTGCAGTTACTGTAAACTGGTCATACAAATTCAGTGGCAGCCAGACAACTGGGACAGGTAGAGCACAACCCCACCTAAAAATGTAATTTTCCCACAAAGCAGTTCCTTCTAATTATGTAAATTACTTATTTACAAAGCGGGCAGCACGGTGGCGCAACTGGTAGAGCTGCTGCCTCTCAGCGAGAAGGCTGCCGGTTCGAATCCCGGTCCGGGAAATTTTCTGTGTGGTGTTTGCATGTTCTCTCCATCCATGCGTGGGGCTTCTCCAGTACTCCGGTTTCCTCCCACAGACCAAAAACATGCATGTTAGGCTGATTGGTAACTCTAAATTGTCTCTAGGTGTGAGTGAGAGCATGAATGGTTGTTTGTCTCGTTTGTCTCTATGTGTCCCTGTGGTGGACTTGCAACCTGTCCAGGGTGTACCCCGCCCCTCGCACTGTGATTGCTGGACATGGGCACCTGCGACCCCCGTGACCCAAAATGGACAAAGCGGATAAAAGATAATGGATGGATGGACTTATTTACAAAGCTTGCTGTGTATTTTGTTCTGTGCATTTTTCAACTATTTTTATGATTTAAAATATAATTTAAATTTATTTTTTAGAGATTCTTTCTCATTTTTTAAAAACCTATTTAATATTATTGTGTGCTACTGTTCAATATCAAGAGGATCAGAACACATCGCTAGTGATCCAAACAGTCAGCTCTAATAGTCTCATTTGGAAAGTCAGAATTTTTGCCCTACCGGCACATTCATCTGCTTTTAGTACATTTAAACATTAACAATTGTCCTGATGTGAACTTTAACACAGGGATAGCTCCAGAAAAACCTGTTGTAGAGATATTCTGTCATATATTTAAAGCAGACAGAGGGAACGAGAACAGAAAAGTTAGGAGGATAGACAAACAGCGGACCAGTTTCGCCAACATGGTAGAATATTTTAACTAGTTATGTGATGTATGTGTGTTGCATGTGATAGATCAGTTGTTAAAGGGTTGGTCTTGTGATTACATTCAATCCCTAGTTGTAAGTATAAAGATATTGGATGGATAATCCAAATTTGAATCACCAAATGAAGAAATGTTGCACAGTTCTGATTTATCACACTGATGTGCCATTTCTAAACAAATGACAGTAAACATGGAGCAGTATTTTATTTTTTTATTTTTGCCAGATAAAAAATACCATCATGATCCTCTTCCTTCATGAAACGGCAACTTTTACAGTAAAAGGAGAGGACAAAGGCTGAGCATACCCCTGTCCAAATAGTTCCAAGGAGGTCCAGTTAGAACTATTCAGTTGACACATTAACAGTCAGGTTGCCGTACATCGTTCAGTATTTGTTGACTGAACAATTTCAAAAATCTGTGTGTGTGTGTGTGTGTGTGTGTGTGTGTGTTGGTGCAGTTTCACTTGTTTAGTATATGAATGAATGAATACGCTGCTGTGACAGAAAAGGAATTGATTGATTGTTGTAATGAACACAATCAAGTTTGTGATTTTTTTTTTACAAGTGCTCAAGTTCACTGATAATTGTCATTTAATGTTTTTCATCAGTTTGATGACAGATAATCCAAATGTTCTGATTGTTGTCATCATTAGGTCATGTATTTCATTTTTAATTCACTGTCACTTTTTAGGTTTAGCTTTGTTAAGACATTTAAGACTCCATTTCATTTGAGGTATATTTGTGGAACCAGTCGTGTTTAGTTAGCCAGTACAATAGTCAGTAACAACATAGTTATCATATTTTTTCATAGTAACTTATTTTTTTAGCATTTGTTTATTATTAGTTTTTTTCCCCCCAGTTAATTTGTCATGTCTAGACATTTGGTGGCATGGTGGAGCAGTGTTTAGAGTTGTCTCAGTGCAAAATTTGCATGTTCATAACCTGGCTGCAGCCTTTCTACGTGGATGTTGCATGTTCTCCCTTTGCATGTTGTGGATTTTCTCTGAGTACTCAGGTTTCCTTCAACTAACCAAAAACATGGATATTGTGTTATTGTGTTAACTGGTAAATAAACTGTCACTAGGTGTGAGTGAGAGCATGGGTGTCTGTCCCATTCCTCTCCATGTAGCTCTCTGATAAACTCATACAATGTGCAGGGTGAACCCAGACTCACCCAGTGACTGCTGGAGATGGGCACAAGATGAACAAAAAAATGGGGTGGGAATGAATGGGTTAATGTGTGACAGTTGTGCTACTCATTTTCCACCACACTAACTGTATGTGAGGATATGACTTATACACAGGGTCTGAGAAGTGAATCCAATGTTAATGTACATTGATGGGCATGCAGACTCCGTTTTGTTACCATCCCATACTTTTTCTTCTAATAGTCAATAAATGTATCTCCTCAAGTCATAATGTTGTGATACATTCAGATTTGACCATTACCTTGACACATTCTCAAAATATACCACTATTTTTAATCTGATCTGTGAATATCTTTATAATATATATATAGGTACCTTTGCAACATGACCAATGAGTTTTGAAGATAACTGACAAGCAATACAAGGGGACCACAATGTCTGTTATTTAAAGTTAGATGTCGTTTTGTGTTGTTTTCAACTGCAACCCACTTATTTTGATACTGTTCACTTAAATTGTTTTACTAATTAGTTATTTACCACTCTAAATTATTTTTAAAAATCTAAAATGTGTGTTTATCATTTGATGGGCATGGTGTTATTTTTGCTGGTAAATTCTATTTTTTGTAGTATTCCATTAGCATCAGAGTTAACGGTAAGTAAAATTAGAATTAGCTAGTGCCAGCTACCTCAAAGTTAACATGTTAACATCTTTCCGCTTGTCTGAATCAAGCACAACCAGGTACAAAAACAAATAAGGTCAATGTCCTACTTATTGATTTTCAGAAGCCGTTGTGCTGGGATGAAAATCTGATTAAACTAGAATTAAAAAATAGAAATGATGAGAGTAACGATACTTTTCTAATTGGCTATAAGTTTTCTTACACAACTGAAAATTAGTCACTGTAAATAATTTAGCACTGTACAATATAAAGGCTGGGGAATGTTGGAATAACTATTGATACATGGTGACACTCTTCAGCTTTGAGTTTTACGTATATATAAAATGCATGAAAATAAATAGAAGAGTTAAATTTTGGAAAGATTTCCAAGGCTGATTACAACAATACAATAATATTTCTGATTTAGAATAATCTCATAATCACTTGTAATGATTACAAATGTAGGACTTCACCTGTTACTGTTCAAGTTTGTGGCAATCCAAAGACTGACATGACTGTTAGCATGACAAATAACCAATGCTTTCAATGTTTTAATGTATTTACTTCGATGTGTTTATTTTTCTTCTATTCCATCAGTAATTCTAATGAATCTTATAATAATTCCAGAAGTAAACAACAAACTAACTTACGAGAGAAACTAGAAGTTTTGTATTGAACAATAAACTTAGTCGCCATAATCAGAAACATAATTGGACAATGGTATGGGAAAAGCTAATGTAAAAGAAATATGTCAAAACTCTGATGCCGCTTCACAGTTTTTATATATATCTTAATATTTCTATGTGGGATTTATAGCACTGTCTTAAATATTTAACACAACTTCGATATTTTTCAATAAATAAATTTAAAAAACTCATGTAAACATCAAATCTTAGCAAGTCAAAACACATAAGCATGTCCTTATTTGAAGATATGTGCATTTTGATTTGATAAACATGTAATACAATCTGCACAGGCAACAAACAGCAACAACAAATGAAACAAACAAACAACAAAAATCCAATGCAAGGAACCAAATGTTCTGGACATGAAGCAGCTTGAGGTGTTGAATCTACTGATGCTCATGTCATAATGAAAGTACAGAAGCACATTTAACAACAGTGTACTGTAATGTCAAACACGGAGCTGTTTCAAATTAGATGAAGTATGGAGCATCAAATTTAACACATACTTAAATTAAAAATGAATAAAACACAGATGTTAGACAATAACACATACACTGTATGTACAAAAAAATAATTGTACTAATGATACATAACAAAGTCGACTCTCTAAATCAAATAAAATTCATACACGGTATACTGAGTAATAGATGCGAGTATTTCCTAACTTTAACAATACTATTCATGGTTATGAAAAGTGTTTCTACCACAGACATTCAGCAATAATTGAATACTGTTAAAGAACCCCAAATAATCAAGAGTGCACATCTGGGAGACACAGGTACACTGCTGTATGAGAAAACATACATGACTGATATGATTTCTGGCTCTGTTCAGCTTTGTGTACAACACAGGACTTCTCTTTCAGAATCGACTTAAATGACCAATGATCAATAAATGACATGTTGTTGATCATTCAATACATTGGACTCAGACATAAGACAGTATGACAAAACGTATACGGGTATGATGTTTAAAATTTAGCAACATTTTCATTTATTTTGTTTTGCTTGGTTTAGGCCATAAGTGAGCTGCAGGGTTGTCCATGATGGCAGCAAAGAAAACATGTATGAGTGTGTGTGTGTGTGTGTGGTGGTGGTGGTGGTGGGGGGTGTTCTTTTCTCTTGTATGTGCAAAGAAAGGTAAAGGTTTTTTCCAGGTGTCTTGGGTCATCTGTGTATTTCCTCCAGGTGTTTTTAAACGGACACTGGATCATAAAGCATCCTCTCTACTTCTTATTGATATGAATATAATACTGTATTACTCTTTTCCTCAACCTTTAGGATGCCATAACAAAACAAACAAAAAATATATATATCAAAAACATTGAATTGGTCTGACAAATCGCAACATCACATAAGAAGTAGAATAAATCCAAAGGTACAACAGAGGTTGTAAGAACATTGTGCTTCTTTAATTTCACTTAGCAAAGTCATTCATTGTCCTTGTAGTATTTTAGTTTAAACTTTGTTATATTATATATATATGTATATTAAATATTTATAGAGAGAGATACATGTATACACGTATAATTTGCGCTGAGGTTTGTCTTTTGTGGCAAGCAGAGGGGCTACAAGGGGTGCCCAGCTTTCATAGTAGTCTTCAAAAGCCTCCTTTACTCAACAGTTTGACTTGTTTCATTCAGCCATCTGGTTCTTCACCCCCATTTGTCTTTCTGTAAATCCCAACACCCCAAAGAATGGGGCAAAAAGGTGTCAGTCTTCGTGACAAAAAAGTTTTTTGTGTTTCTTTCTGTTATCGCTGTCTCTTCAGTTTCAGTTTCTTTCAGGTGTTCCTTCATTTTCCCTCAGATTCTCTGTGATCTTTGGTAAAGTGTCCGACACTTTGGTGGGTCAGGGGAATTAAGTCAAGAGGCCATTAGGAAAAGTGGTTCAATGGTGAGGAGGTACACAAAGGGGGCTCACATGGACAAATAAGGTGTATGAAGTGTAGATGGAAAGATGACAGCATGTCACTGACATGAATAAGGTGATTCTAATAAAGTGTCCAATGAGAAAATGTCACATTTCATTAATTTAACTTGAAATACATCATGAAAATTAGGTGCTATATGTCCATATGCTAAAATATTTAAAGAAAGTGAAGGACAGAAGTAGATAAAGGCTTTATGCTACTTGAGCTGTAGAAGAATGAAACTGAGGGGAACCAATGACAGTAAACAAAAGGGACAGACAGGTGAGGAGACAGGCATGCAGAGGCGGACAGGGAGGGGGATAGAGACAGGATTTAAAAAAGCGCCAGTTAGGGTAGTGTCTGTCAGGACAGACTGGTTGGTGGTGGTGCTGTGGGAGGGCTCATCATCTGTAGAGGAGTGAGAGGAAGAAGGAGAGGCTAAAGGTCAGCCACCTGGCCAGTGGGAGTGAACGTGATCCTCCGATGAGTACTACGGAAAACCAAACAAACAAAAGCAATATAAGTGAATTCACATAGATTTACACACACCGTTTGCTCATCTTCTGTTGCATTGGCTGGCCCTAAACATTGTCAGTTATAATTTACCATCTCATAAGAGGACTGTCAAAAATGCCTAATTTCTTCTTTAATTTAATTTAATTTTGTTTTCATATGCTCAGTCTAGGCTCTTGTTTTTTTATTACACAAAAATAATGCAGTTTTTCTTTTCTTATAAATAAATGTAAACAATGTTTCCTACACTAACAACGTTTCATAAGAAATGCTGGTAGTGCATTAAAAAGATCAATATGATTCCATAATAACTGTCTGTAGGCTAAAAAAAATCAATGCCTATAAAGATTACGCACACATACACACCCTTACACACACACGCTCCCACACACACAAACTCGCACACACACAAACCCATATTCCTGTAGTCTAGTACGTGGAAAACAAATTAAAGTTGAGCACTGTGTTCAGGTTAGGATCAATGCAGGTTTTGAAAACAATCTTTGTCTTTTGGAGTGTTGTTTTTGTAGACTCGTGACATGTGGTGCATGTAGAGGTGCTGGTCATAAAATTAGAATATCGGGAAAAAGTTGATTTATTTCAGGAATTCCATTCAAAGAGTGACACTTGTATATTATATTCATTCATTACACACAGACTGATATATTTCAAATGTTTATTTATTTTAATGTTGATGATTATAACTGACAACTAATAAAAGAAACAAATCCAGTATCTCAGAAAATTAGAATATTGTGAAAAGATTCAATGTTGAAGACACATGGTGCCACTCTCTAAACAGCTAATTAACTGAAAACACTGGAAACTGCTTTTACATGGTCTCTCAATCTAGTTCTGTAGGCTACTCAATCATGGGGAAGACTGCTGACTTGACAGTTGTCAAAACGATGACCACTTACACCTTGCACAAGGAGAGCAAGTTACTTTTCCCTTTCAAGAAGAAAAAAACATGGGACTACTTTTCTTAATAAACATCTTTTTTTTGCTTATTTTATTAAAGACCTTGGAGAATATACTTTTAATAAACCTGAAGAACAGAGAGAGAATAATGTGATATTTTTAGCTTTACCTTGTCTCAATAATTGAAACTATTCAGTGCACTTTATTTAAAGTCAATTAAACATGTTTTCAATCTTTTGTATTGTTGTTCAATAACTTATCTTATATTGAAAACACATTTTTTTTGTTAAAAATGTTTTAGAAAGACAGTAGGGAAATATATGCCCCTCCTCTCCCACAATAAATAAATAAATAAATAACAACAAGGTCATCTTTTATCATCTCCTCTGTTCTGAAAACACAGGAGCCAGGAGCTGGCTCTATGATTTTGTGCAGTCAAAGTTGCACTGAATAAGTCAGAAGCAATCATCTTTCATTTAGCACAACAGTCCCTGGAGTGAACACAGTTAACCTGATGTGAACGTGGACTTGTTGTATGCTTAGAATACATTTTTACATTGTAATGAATGGTTTTACTTAACTCTTCTGGTGTTTGTTTATTTTATTTTATTTGTTTGTTTGCTTGCTTTACATTTTACATTAAAGACAGTACAGTACCAACTCTGTTATTTACATGAGGAGGTGAAACATGATGACCACTGACTGATTCAGAGGAATTATAATCAAAGCATTGAGTCTATGTCCTGCCCTGTTTCACAAAGACTCTGCTATGTTAATTATACATGTACCACATGCGGTGCAAAGGACAATAAAGACTCTCTGACTCTCTGACTCTAGCTGTGTTTCCATCCATTTTCATTTCGATTTTTGAGCTAATTTTTGAAATCTCGCAAATATGTAAATACAAATTAATGCGAAGCAGAAGTGTTTCCATCTGCTGGCTTGAAGCGCATCTACCAAGCCACGCACAGCGTCATTACGTCAGACGTCAGCGTCATTACGTCAGACGTCGGCACTGCGCATGTCTACAGTAAACAGGAAGTAGCAGTTGAAAACAGAACCTGGCCACACATCTCGTCAAAATGGAGAGAATATTTCAGGTACGTGTTGCTATCGGTCGAGTTGTATTTATTCTGTCATACAAACTAGTTTTAGCGATGTTACATGTTGTCCGGAGCGGAAACAGCTGATCAGTCACGTGACGTGAATGTTCGCTTCGGCAGCACGAGTCGGCAAATGTGTTTCCATCTGTCGCTGTGCGCATCTGCTCATTTTCGAACATCCCAAAAACCACCTCAAGCGAGCGTATAAACTTTTTGGCGAACTTGAGAAAGTAAATACGGATTTTGCCGTTTCCATTAAGCTTTTCTGCTGCGATACTTCAAAATGCGCACCTAGAAACCTTGATGGAAACACGGCTTCTGACTCTATAAGATCCTAACTTTGCTGAAACGGAGAAAGTGAAGTGAAGTGATGCGGGTAAAAGTAGAATGGTGTCATCTTTAAACAACTTCAATTTCAAAAGTTTTATATGAATGCTGCTTTCTCAGCCTTTACATGACAGTAAAATTTTACATTACATGGTTACTCTGACAGAAATATCATAAAAAGTGCACCAGGATAAATCAGAACTCCAATTTAAATAATTATGTAAAACATATAGCTATTGCAGAATGAACTTCTTTCAGATTCAGTGGTTGCTACATCAAGTCATCCTCCTCCATCTCACTCTGTCCTCACTCCAGCTATTTCCATGTCCTCTCTAACTGCCTCCATATATCTCCTCTTTGTCTTTTTCCTGCAATTCCAACATCCTTCTACCAATACACCCACTGTCCCTACACTGAACATGTCAAATCTAGGGATGCACCAATCCACATTTTTAACTTCCGATCCGATTCGATACCTAAATCTGGATATCGGCTGATACTGATACCGTCCCGATATCATCATCATTATTGATTTTATATGAGGCTGTAATAATCGATCTATAGGCAAGTACAATTTGTATAAATACATGCATGTCCCAAAAAGCAACATGAGGTAAGTTTTATTAATGTTGGACAAGTTTCAAAGTTAGAATTAAATCCTGCTAACACAAAACATGTTTATTTTTTTAAATTAGCTTTAAAGTGGATATTAAAGTTATTAGACAGTTTCAAACACCTGCTACATTCATGGCATAAACCAACATAGACATGTTCCTGTTTTAAGTATTTTACATCACTTTATAATATAGCAGTTCTTGTTTCTTTATATATATATATATATATATA
>JBBPBX010001064.1:23684-38659 GCA_038048925.1 Garcialebias charrua | reverse complement strand
AGGGAAAGCTCATTAGAGCTGTATGTCACAGAATAGAGAGTTCAGTTCTGTTCTTCCTGTTCAGCATTGTGGTACCACCATATGCTCCAACTCTGATATTACCCCATAGACTTAATTAACAGATCTAGCCTTATCGCAACCCCTAAATGACTGATTGGCGACCTTGTATCCAATAAAAAAAGCAATGTGAACAAACCATGACAAAACAGTTAGTGTTTTTTTTTTTTCTTCAGTCAGGAAAAAATATATATATACCATTGGCCTTTTGTGTCCTTTGTTTCTGTTCTTTGATTCCAGGATCATTTGCACTTAGAGGGCAACCTGCCGTGAGGGACAAAACTCTTGCCTTTGTACAAAGGCTGCTTGGGTTCCTCGGGGTGTAACTGTGTCTGCCATGTGTTTCACTGATTGCAGAAAAAGACAACATTGATCTGATCTCAGAGAAAGCTGCAACTGTTCTGTCTTTCAGAGTGAGGAAATGAAAATGGAAATTATTATTAGGAAAAAAATATCATTTTGGTTTTACAGTATTATGTTTTATATCCATGTTGAAATGTCTGTTAATTTTTTTTTTTTTTTTGGTAAATAAAAATTGTATTTTCTTTTTTTAACGGCATGTTTTAAAAAGGAAAAAAAATGCTAATAGTATAGAAATCTACATTCATTGTCTGTAATCAAATAGATTTTAAAATGAGAAAATTTGAGCTCTTGGCAGTTTCATTTGAACTCAAACTGCTCCACATTAATTGATGAAAATTTTATTGAAACTGTTGCTCTAAATGGAGATTGTATATCTTTATAAGAGCCCAAACTGTATTAAGCAGGTTAGTTATTGTTATTATCTCACGCTGACAAAGGTAAAAGAGCGATAAAGCTTTTGTCTCAGTCTGTGTCCAGTTGTTTATCTGTCAGCAAAGCATCTCATGTATATCATTACCAACATAGTGTTGAACCCAGATGCAGAAAGGACTTGGGGAAATCCGAAGATAAGTAAAGAAATTATTTATTAAACTTAAAATGCAAAATCAAAGAGCTAAAGTGGCGGCGTAGACTTACAAAAACCAATGACACAGGGAGACGGAGGAAACTGAAAGTTATGCACCATCTCATGTTCCCTGAAGGAAGGGAACAAGATGCAACATAAATGCTATGGGAAATTGCGCTCCGCGCGATTACCTGAAGGAATACAATCACGCCTTTACGGCAGGGGCGTCAGCGTCACGCCAGAAACCCCGCCCTCTGGGTATTTAAGGCGCTGATGCCCATCCATCATTCTCCAAAATGCACTTCACTGAGCTTTCAGCATTGAAAGGGCCAGGTATGTTGCACCTCGTTCCCTTCCTTCAGGGAACATGAGTTATGGTGCATAACTTTCGGTTCCCTTATCAGTCATGTCACTCGGCACAACATAAATGCTATGGGAACGTAATTCAATCACACCCTTAAAATGCTCAGTAAAATGCATGCTAGTGTGGACGTCTGCCTTTATTCAGCAGGCATCCAAGGCTGATTTCTACTGTGTGTTGGAAAGGACAGCCTGAGTGACATCACACGCAGTAACATCTAAACTGTAATGCTTTGCAAACGTGTTCATTGAGCTCCAGTTCACAGCAGCACAGATGTCTGCAACTGGTACACCCTTGAACAGTGACCACGAGGTGACCAAGCCCCGAGTGGAGTGGGCACGCACTCCAGAGGGCACCTGTTGACATTTGCTACTGTACGCCCTTTTTATGGCCTCAGTCACCCCGTGTGAGAGGCGCTGCTTTGATAGGGCCTTTCCTGTAGCTGGTGCAGCAAAGCATACAAACAGTTGATTTGTTTTTCTCCATTCAGCTGTTCTCTGCATGTAAGCGCTTAAAGCTCTCACAAGGCAGAGAGCCTTCAGCCTTTCCTGTTCCTGAGTGAGGACAGGAGCAGGTGGAAGAGAAGAGAGATCAAAGTCCAGACTTCTGGGGTTCAAAGTCCATACCTTGGGGATATACGCAGGATTAGGCCTTAGGGTGACCTTTGACCCATCAGGGGCGAACCTGGTACACATTGGGTGCACAAACAGAGCATGGAGGTCACCCACACGTTTCGACGAGCAAAGAGCCAGAAGTAGAGCGGTCTTATAAGATAATAAATCTATCTTAATGTCACTCAGTGGTTCGAATGGGGGATCACAGAGAGCCCCCAATCCCAGAGTAAGATCCCATCCAGGGGTCAAGATCCTGCTGGGAGGTCTCTTCCTTAGCACGTCCTTTATAAATCTTATCATGAGCGGGTGCACGCCAGGCGTCCTGCTCTCCCAGCCCTCGTGACAAGCTGAAATAGCTGATAAAAACACCTTAATCGTTGAGAAAGAACAACCTTTCTCCAGCAGGTCCTGAAGAAAGGTGAGGAGCTGGGCCAAGTCACATAAATAAGAAATAATATTTCTTTCCATGCACCAAGCTTCAAAAATACGCCACTTCCGGGCGTAGAGAGATTGTGTTGACACAGTGCGTTTTGAATGGTGTCTACCACGTTCTCGGGCAGGCCTGAGGCCACCAGTTTGTTCTTCTCCGCCACCAAGCTAAAATTAGCCACAGTTCTCAGCCTAAGCGGCAAGACTGTTCCTTCTGGTGACGTGGAGGGTCCCTGGAGAGGAGCAGGTGGAGGAATCAGCTCTCCCTCAAAAACCCTGATTCCTGTGGTCCCTTGAAGGCCAACCACGTTAGGGAGAGGGCCTTCCTACAGATGTACCGCCATACTACTCTGATCGAGAGTGTTTGGAGGTAGAGGCAATCTGCTGTCATTATTAGACAAAAGCAGAACAGAATGTCTGCTTCTCGTCTTTTTGTTAGGAGTCATGGCTTGAAGGGGTTGCAAGTTTTGTATACGAGCAGATCTCTTGACTCCAGCTCGTTTCCTGGTTGGGTCTGGTTTACTGGTCTCCGGCCTCATCAGAGCCCTGGAGCCGTACGAACCTCCGGGGGGCTGTTTTTCACCCGGTGGAGGGGTGTCGTTTAAGAGCAGAACTGAGTCAGCACAGTGAGTGCGGCCACACGCTGTAGGATCATTGCTTGAGCATGGCATGTCTCCCATTGAGGATAAGGGGAAAGCTTCAGCACGAGAATGTGGAAGCGGTTCGATATGGTCCTTTGTGTTGAGCAGATCTCAGATTGGTTGGTGACAGAGAGTTCATTCCTCTTTTGAGTAAAGGAAAGAGGAGTCTGATTCAGCCCTGGTGCCATTTCTGTTCTGCACTGAGTGTTTACACATGCTACAGTTTCATCACAACTGCCTTTGTGAACGTGTGATACTGGTGTTGGCCTGTGGGCTTCTGTCGTGGCCCCCCGTCTCTTACTGGCATCCATTGAATAGGTGGGTCATCAGATTCTGTCGGCGCGCACCCCTGGAGCGCGGACGTGTCACGGGTTTGTTTGATTTGTGTATTCCAGGCCCCGTGGTTTACAACAGAGCGGGGGCTGGAGCACGTGACCCCCCTCACCTTTCTCTGTGTGGAGTGTCAGGCCTGTTTGCAGGCGCCTCTGGGCCAGTCTGTTGCAGACAGATGCCAGGCACCCTGCTAGGGTTTATTGATTAGGCTAACACCCCGTGAGCCGCGAGGGAGGGAAGGAGGGATGATGGCCCCGGCCATTTATATCGGCAGGAAGAACAGAGGGGGCCGTGCCGCTGATGTTAATGTGTTTGTTGTTGTTTTGTTTTTTTGTGAGTCAAGTAAACAGAGAGGGACTGTTTTCTGGGCTTTATCCGTGCTTATGTGTAACGACATATTTGACTTTATGTCACTCACAGGAGAAAGAACATGATTTGTGTCTAAAACAAAGTCAAAAACAAAACAAAGTCAACAAAGTCACCAGCTTTTTGTACCGTGCTACAAACAAAGTCTGGACGTGAAAGGATCATTTCTTGTACCGCGTGGGCGGGTGATCGTGTAAAGTCAAGGAGCGGGCCTGGTTCATCAGGCACGCTTCTGTCTGGTGTCCCGATTTGCTGAGGAGGCCCTGTGTCGGACCGCCTGGCGGGGAACAAATCTGTTTTTACTCCAGGCATGTTCGGTCGGAGGTGGGCCCGGCAGTGGTCTTTGCCGGTGCTCGGCCTCGCATGCCGGCCGCTTTTGCGGTGGGGCACGTGTGGCTGAGTGGTGTCGAGGCTACGGGGCTCTGCTCCCAGCTGACTCCCTGGGGGGGGCAAAGGCTCTCCTGGGGATGCCCACTCGGAGAGCTTCAGCCTGTTTGCACCTCTGGTCCAGCCTGGTCTGAATTCGATCCAGAGCTTTTCCAAAAAGCCCCGTCGGTTCTATCTAATGGTGGAGAAAAGGAATTTTTTGTCCCTCCGGGAGGTCAGTTAGGGTCATCCATAGATAGCGTATTGCGATGACCACCTCAGCCATGCCTCTGCCTTGTGCAACAGCTGCTGTCCCCATCATGTGGAGCACAAAGTCTGTTGCCCTGCGGGTTTCATCCAGCAGGTCTGTGGCAGCTTGCTTGTCAGTCGTTACCTGGAGCTCCTGCAGTTTTTCAGCCAGGTATGCTTGCATCATGGCAGACGCGTTCATTGCGCGCACCGCAAGGCCCTGAGCTCTCTAGCATTTCTCGAGCAGAGAAGCCGAAGCTCGACAGGCTTTGTTGGGGAGAGTTGGTTTTGTCCCGGATGACTTGGGAGCCAGATGAGACGCCAGCGTGTCCTCAATTTGAGGCACATTGGCTATTCCCGCTTCATCCATCCTGTCTACATCGAGGAACTGTGAGAGCGGCAGCAACATGGGAGCTCTGGGCTGAGACCAGGTGCGAGTCAGCTCTCTGAGGAAGTTAGGAAAGACGGGCATCCTTTGCCTCGTGGCGGCCTACTGCTTTGAATAAAAATAGTTTCCTGCCAACCTCGTGACCTGTTGACGAGGTAGAGGCTCCGGCCATGTGATCTGCAGCGCGTCCGCTGCTCTGTGACACAAGTCGAACAGAGCAGGGATGGAAAAGTCAGTCTCCGGGAGCATAGGCGCCGGGGTGCGGGAGAGGTCTTCTCCCTATTCCTCGTATTCGACGTCGGCGTCATCCGCAGAAAATTCACCTGAGGCTGAAATCAAGATCTCGTCCTCGTTCATCATGCCTCGAGTGTTGAATTTGACTGTTAAAGGCCTTGTTATACTCGGCAAGACGGCCTGTCGGATGTATTTTACCCCCCGTTGAGTGAGCAAACATTGCGCAACTTTTGGCCGCACTCCCGCTGTGATCCCCCGGTGACAGCGCGTCGTGTACATGGCCCCCAGTCAGAACTCCGAGAAGCCGACGATGCGGCTCGCAGCGTGTGATTGGTTCAAAGTTTGTGGGCGTTTTTTGTTTTTGCTTTGACAGACATGGATAGTTTTGAAGAGAACTTGTCTGTGTGTGCGCGCGCACGCAAACCGTGCGCCTCAGCACACTTTGCGCATTGCACCCAACACACACACACACACCAATACATATATATATATATATATATATATATATATATATATATATATATATATATATATATATATATATATATATATATATATATATATATATATATATATATATTTACGCGCGCGCACACAAAAGCATGCGCGCCTGCATGCACCCTTTAAAAGAAAGCAAACTCCGCTGGTTATACAACAAGCCGTGGTGGTCTAGTGGTTAAGACGTTGCGCTGCAACACCAAAGGACGTGAGTTTGAATTATAGTTGAGTTTTTTTTTTTTTTATGATTTGGTTGACTATAATATTCTTTTATTATTGTTCAAAGCTCAGAATTTATGGTTTTGTGTGAGAAATCATTTAATATCTTATATATTTTTTTATATATGTGATTGTTATTTGAATTGATTGTTAATTTTGTTTGAAGAATGGGCAGAAATAATGAGATTTTTTTCTTCTTCTGCCTCCTTTCATTTCATGTATTGTTTTGTTTTATAATGTGGTTTTGTAAATAATTTTCTTGTGTTTTTACAATTTGAAATGAATAAATTCAATAAAAAAATAAAAAAAGTTGGAAGAGGGAGGGAAGAGGGAGGGATTTATTATAATTTATCCCCCACGTCTTGCCAAGTATAAACACTCAATGCGGTCGGTGACACACGTCAGCGCTGGGTTCACTCAACGGGGGGTAAAAGACGTGAGACACTAGTATAAACCCAGTTTAAGTCCACCATGGGAGCCAGCACATCTGGGCTGTCGCCCCATTCGACTCGGGTGCTGTCATCCAGAGCCATGCTCTCGAGCTCAGGCATGGGAGTGAGAGCCCCAGTAGTGTCCGGGTCTGCTGGCGCTGCAGCAGCGCCCATGGCTTTGGCGACGAAGTCCGCCCGGTGCCTCCTCACGGCCTCCAGCATCTGGCTGCAGTGTGGGCAAGAGTCGGGTGCGTCCAGCGCCATCTTCGCGCGCAGCATCCCTAAGCAGATGGGACAGGCCTCGTGGGTGTCCGTCGCTGAGAGGGAAAAACTGCAGCCGCTGGGGCAGGCACGCGAGGTTGGGCACGCCGTCCTACTTGTCTTTTTCGGAAGTCTTGTCTTTCGCTTCCTTTTCTCCGGAGGCATGTCCGATATAATAATAATAATAATAATAATGAATTCAATGTATAATGCACTTTTCATTAATAAAAATCTCAAAGTGCTAATAAGACGAGATAAGACGACCTTTTTCTTTTTAGTTGAGACGTCTCCTCCATCGCGTTGCTTTCGCTGGCTAGCTCGCTATGAATTAGCAGGGTAGCGGTGTGACACATTTAGCGTCGTCGAGCGAAGCAGTCTGCGGAGAGAGGAGAAGAAAAAAACTTTGGGGTTAAGGAAAAATGTGCCGGACTAGCTTTCGCTAGCCCAGCAGTACGCAGGAATAATTCTCTGTACGCTCTGTGTAGGGAGCAAGCTCTTATCTGGTCGAGCGATGAAGCAACAGAGAAGTCCCGCGAAGAGAGAGAGAGTTCAGGTTTAAGCGAGGTGAAGGGCAATAAGAGAATGATGGATGGGCGTCAGCGCCTTAAATACCCAGAGGGCGGGCTCTCTGTCGTGACGCTGACGCCCCTGCCGTAAAGGCGGGATTGTATTCCTTCAGGTAATCGCGCAGAGCACAATTTCCCATAGCATTTATGTTGTACCGAGTGACATGACTGATAAGGGAACTGAGCATGACGGCTTGGGAAGCACAATCCACAGATCAGGTGGACACACAGAGATGCTGAACTTAAAGAGACACTAACGAGAATCAATGATGAATAGCCTACCTGGGATGATTGGGATTAGGTACAGGTGAAGCAGGATCTGGCAACATGAGAAAAAACACTGAGGATGCTAGAAACAGGAAAACAACTGACTCAGAGAACTAAACAGAAATAATTCCAAGTACAAAGTAGATACAAACACCATGGTGGCTGTGGCTGAATTGTTCGAGCAGTCATCCTCCAATGCAAGAATTGGGGGTTCGAATCCACCAGCAGTCACATGTCGAAGTGTCCCTGGGCAAGACACTGAACCCTTCATTGCCTCCAATGTGTCCCATCAGTGTATGAATGGGATAAAGCTCTGATTAGTCTCGTTAGAATGATTTGTTCTATTAGCTTTAGATCTAGTAGAGTGCTGTATGAATTTGTAAATGAGGGCACATATTGTAGTGTAAAGAACTGTGAGTGTCTTGACAAGATAGAAAGTCACTATATAAGTACATTACAGTCCATTTACCATTCATCACAAAGCATATCATGACAATGGAATACTGGACAAATCTGAATACAACTCTCAGAAAGCAATCAATAAATGTCCAACTACAATTAATCACCATTTTGTGTCTACTTAGTTCAAGATGGCTGCCACAGATGAACAACTTTAGCAAACACCAGAACGACTATAACTCAGTCAGTTTAACAAACGTTGATCTAACTCTTGGTGAGCTAACAGCTGAGGACATTTTACAGATTGTGCAAGCTCAAAATGTTGGCATGAAAATATCAGCATCAGTTTTGTTTGCAAAATATTTGATGAACCAGTGGAGAGATTCAAATTAAACTCTCTAAAAGTAATCATAGGACGTACATCTACGACTCATTAAATTGTAGAGTCGATCCAATTCAAGATGGTTGCCAAAGCTACGTGACCTTAGCAAACAGAAAAATGGCTGTACCTTCATCAGTGAGCTAAAGGTTGATGTAGAAGTAGCTGAGTCATGTTAACACATTTGCTAATGGTTAACCCGTCTCACAAAAAATTGCAATATTACGAGTTAGGACTAGTTTTTAGTTCATTTTGGCATATTTAGCAGTTTAGCATTTAGTTAGCATGGATTTAAAAGCAAGATAGTAGTGATTTATTATCCTTTTTCATCATATGATACTTTAATTTTAGTTTAGAACTGTAGCATGAAATACAGCAGGTGAAATACAAATCATTTAAAGAATGTTAAGCCTGCAATTGTATCATGTTTTACAATATATTTTGGTCAAAGTACATCACTGTATCTTCTCTCTAAACTCTTGTTTTACCAGACTAATAACCCCCATTTCTCAATAAACCTCAAGCAAATAATTTTTGAATTTGTTACTAAAATACATATTTGGCTTAGGGTATGACGCCTTAAAGGAATAGTTTGTATAATTTAAATTATGTTTTTTTATTATAGAGGTTATAAACAAATTATGTGTTGCAGGTCAACAGCCTGAGTATGAAGACATTTTTTTTTTTAGTTCTGAACAGACAGCTCTGAGAGAAGCCAAGGTGAAAGTGGATAGTTGTCATCTTAAAACAACTTAGATCTCAAAAGTTGCATAAGTGTTAAAACATTTTTGAAAACCTTGACAACACCATCAGTTTCACATCAGCAATTTACCCTGAACACTACAATCTGTGAAGATTTTTTTTTTGAATAAGCAGTAATTAATCCATATTCATGATTGTGTCTAAAATTGGCTATTTCAAGAACAGCTAAGTAAACTTTGAGAGTCTGTACATGTGTAAGATATTGTTCACCTTCAGGGAAAAAAGCTTCACTGTTGCTAAAACCAAAAAAACAGAAACATAGGACGAAGGCATACATTCTTGTTAACTGGCACGGTGGCACAGTTGGTAAAGCTGTTGCCTCTCAGTGAGAAGGTCAGCGGATCAAATCCCAGCTGGGAACCTTTCAGGGTGGAGTTTGCATGTTCTCGCCGGGTTTTATCTGAGTTTTCCAGTTTCCTCCCACAGACCAAAAACATGCATGTTAGGCTGATTGGTAACTCTAAATTGTCCCTACGTGTGCGTGAGAGAGTGAATGGTTGTCTTGCTTGTTTCTCTGTGTCCCTGTGATGGACTTGTAACCTGGTCGGGGTGTCCCCTGCCTCTCGCACAGCGACTGCTGGGCATGTGGCCCTTGTGAACCAAAAAGGAATTGAGTGGGTAAATAATAATGGATGGATGGAGAAAATTACCTTTTAAAAAACAAAAAGGGATTTAAAAACAAGATATTTAAGATTGGGGTCAACTGCTGAACCCCTGCAGGTCCGTGCATGTATTTGTGAATTGAGCTGCCTTGAGCCTGTGCAGATGTTTCCACAAGGTTAGGCAGGAGAGAAAAATAGTCCAACCCAAGGATGTGAGTGAGTTGTGAGTGAATGTGTATGAAGTGTAAGTGTGTGCGTTCTTCCTCTAGCCCCTCTATGACCCTGTAGAGTGTCTGTCCTCCTTGTATTTTAATCTATCATCACTCCCTTCGTTGTCATCCCATATGCCTGACCTCATTCTTCACTTCCACCTGTCTCTGTGAATTCAACTCTCAGGATTGCCAACTTTCCCCCCTGCCTCCTGCCGTCTTTCCAAAGCTCACCCTGACATGCTTCCTCTCTCTTCTGCCCACAATTTTTTGTGCACTGTTCAACAGTATTCAAGTCACTGTTTTTCACTGCTTATTATTTTTCTCCATGTCTCTTTGCTTCCTTTTGCTTCGTTTCCTTCTGCGTTGTCTCTTCTCTCTGACTTTTGGATGCCTCCAGCAGCAGATGACAGACGGCCTTGTGCTGTCAAATGGAGAAACTTTAAGATCTGAGGATCTTTTGGCCTCACAAAGACAACCCGCCAACACTACACTTAAAGAGTAATGACTTGCACACCATGGATATTTTCCTCCCTAAGTCTTCTGTTCCTTTCTTGTTCCTCCTGACGTGCACTCAGCTAATCCAGTCTCTTTCCTGTGCAGCATGCTGCCAACTGACCCTTTTTCTTGTGTTACTTTTTAATCAGGTCAGTTCTTTTCTTTTGTTTTTTCCACCACTAACCGTTTTATCAGCCTGCTATACCACCTTCACCTCTCACAGTCCCTCAATCTTCTTTAATCCACTGCCGTATGGCAGGAAGGAGAGGATGAGATTGGAGTAAGATGGTGAAGATGTGCTGTGGTTGTAAAATATTACTAGACTTTAAGGCTTCATTCCTCCCCCTATACAATATCCAGTAACTGTACATGCAGTGAATGCAGCTGAAATGTTCTGCTGTGACAGGTAATGCTAAAAAAGTATCTAAAAACACAGAACGTCCTGCTGCTAAATCACTCTTCTTTTTCTTACATGTCCCTTTAACAATGCAGTGTCCGTTCTAGAATAATTTTTAAATACACTTTATGTTTTTGTGTTGAGTAAAAAGTAACTTTCTGTTTTCTGAGTCATTTGGAATTTTAAACCAGGAAGCCCTTATTAACAATATTGAGCTTTAGAAGAATCGTCAGCCGTGTTTTTTTTTGTTTTTGTTTTTTCAAACGTCTTGATTCAAGCTGAATTTGATAGTACAAAGTACAACGCTTGGAAAAATGAATTGGATACTTTTCATTGCTAAACTAAGAGTTTTTTTGTTGTTGTTGTTTGCTTTTGTTTTTAGCCTTGCTGCTCACTCTTCCCTCTGGAGTTAGGGAAGTCTCAAGAAGTATTAAAGTTGTTTTTTTTTTAGCTTTCCTTACACTTGCTAAAGGTTGAGGCAAAAACCAAGAAAATAAATTAAATAATGTCTCTAGGAGTTTTGATAAATCAAGCCATTGGCTAGGATCAAATATGTTGAAGCTTTTTTAAAATGTTTTTATAGCACAAAGTCAAGTACAGGTATAAGCATTTAATGCCACCATATATTTTCAGACCTTGCAGAAGTTTAAATTAGCTTTTTGTATATTTTTTTTACCCATAATCCTAGTTTATTTTGTCCCTTTGTCACCCAAATAGTCTAGATCCAAAATGTCTCCCTACTTTCCTTCTTCTACCTTTGTTCTAAATATTCCCTTTTTAATACAGATGAGTGCTTGTTCCTCTTCCTCCCCACATGAAATAGGCTGCCTTTTAAAGCTTTTATGCAAATCTTGATGTTGTTACTTTCCTGTTTTCCAGATCCTTGATGCAGCTGTTCAGCCATATGTGCAGCACAAACATCACCACCAGAGGGAAAAAGCTGGTGAAAACTCAAGAAAACAAAAACAAACAAACAAAAAAACGACAACAACGCAGAAAAGGGCCCTCACGTTCATCTCCCTGCATCTCCTGTTTCCTGCACCCATTCCATTGTTTCTATGGATATTATGGTGTTATAAACCTATGAAATCAGTTTTACTTTCAAGTGCTTATCCTGGTCCACATGTCTGGATTGAAAGATGAGTCGAGGCCTGGCAACCGTGTGGTCATCTCTATAACTTGTAATGGATATGAGCATTCTCCATTTTGAAACATCAGTATTAATGTAAAGTGGAAATGCTGAGAGAAAATCATTTGTAACACTGAAAGTGGAAGAAAAATGCATCTCACTGTGTCTGAGGCAGCATCAAGATGCAAGGAGAGACACTGAGTGGGTGGTAAAAACAGACCCAGAATGAAAGAAAAGGAATGACCGAGCATCAAAGGGGTGTTGGATTCATAGAATATCATCTTCAAGCAGCAAGCAGACTGGACATCATGACAGATTTGGCAGAAAATACAGAGAAAAAAGATTTTCAAGTAGTTTGGTGTTTGCTATACATTTGACTCGGTGTGACTGCATCCTATTAGTCAAAGTTGAATCACACAGATCTGGTAAACATTGATGAACTGGACTGTTCCTTTAGCTGGATCTGGACCACAAGTGGACCCTGCCATCCTCTTATTAGAATTGAATCTCCATAGTATGCAGAAAACCTGAACTTGAATGAGACTTTTGTGGACAGAAAAGAAACCTGGACTCAGAGGAGCATACATGGAGTGTTACGCTGATCAACTGCAGGCTAATCTGTATAAGACAACTCTGGCCTGTTTCCAGTTTAATTCTTCTCGTGCTTTCGGCTCTAGATGGGATTGGAGGCGACCTTGTGGAGCTTCACTGACATCTCTAACATCTCCGCAGGCCTGCTTAAACAGGTGAGTAATGTGAAGATTAGCTAAGTAACCTTTCTTTAAAAAAATAATAAAAGTGAGAAGCTCCAACAAACCAAAGACCATAGCTCAGTAATTAGTGGCATATGGTTCCCATCAGCAGTCATCGTGGGCAGCCACTAATAATATTGGATCCAGCCCGATAGTTTAGAATACATTCAGACTATGTTGTCTCAGCTACACTGAGAGGTCTGTAACGTAATGAGGGTAACACTTTAACGAGCCCCTTCCTAATTGCTGTCAGACAGAAAATTAGAGAACCTCCCCGGATAAACGATCTGTTTCATTAGTACTTTCCAGTGACAATGTCACTGCATCCCCACTTCAGTTTGTTTCTAGCTCTTTTTAGCATCTTTTTGATTCCTTTTCTCAAACACCTCTCTGTTTTTCATTCAGTTTCTTTTTTTTTTCTGCCTGAGGCAGTGATTTAAAACCAGTGGAGAATATAACGTGTTAAAAAAAGGAAATTATTTTTGAGAATAGTACAGCCTTAAGGAAGTACTTTGGCTGCACAAGAGGAGGTCAGCAGTATCTATTAGTCAAATAGAACAGAGACTGGTGTCTCATTCAGGAAAACTGAACATCTCATCTTGCTTTCGAATTGAAATTAGCCTCTTAATAGAGGTAATCAGCAGCAAATTTGTTATCCCAATTTTACTTAATTGGATGGAAAATTGTTGATATTATTTAAACATGAAGCCATAAATAAGAATATGTGCCTAAATAAGAAAAATAAAAAAAAACAGTACAGAACTTCATCTTTTCTAATTAAATAATAAGGCTTATCCACTTGAACAATTTGCACTTACATAAATACCACTTGTCATGTTGAGTCACTAGCACCCCTATTGCTTTAGTAGGTAATAAAAAAAACAATTTCAGTTTTCACTACTGTGCAACAAAGGACAAATAATTTCAGCAACCTGCTCATTAGAGGTTCATAATCCTTTCAAGTACATTTGTCCACTCATATTAACTTTAGTGAATTTACTACCACTGTAAACACATGTATGCTTTTAAGGTCACAGTGTAATTATTACTGTTGTTAATCTTACAGTACCTGCCAGCAAGCAGCTTCTCTAACAGCAATTATGTGTAAATCACAATTTAATACATAATTGCAGAATGGTATCATATAACTACTGAAAGTAAATCATTTTAACTTTCTTAGCCGCACTTTGAAGCAAAGTTTAACTTAATTTTCATGTAGACCTAAATAATAAGAGCACATCCACATAACATGAACTCTTACAAGCAGTTTACTGAATGAGGAAATACTGAAAGATGGTAGGTGTGGGCCAAAAATAAAGGTAAAAGGAATGCTAAATGTCTTATGTGGGTTCACCCTTTTTTATTTTACATTCTCAGGTAAAGATAACTGTTAAATTAATAACTTATATTGTAACTTATGTTGGGTAATTTAGTTTTAATTAATTGCCATCATAAAGTGCGTAGTCTTTCAGGCTAACAGCCTGGAATTGACACCCTTAGTAATGTTTTTTCCTTTCTTTCTGTGGGACTGGGAATTTGCTTGAGTGCTATTGCCCATTTCTTAATGTATTTCCAAACTTAAGAGTGTCACTGTAGAAATATGAATGTAGAATCAAACCGCTCGGGGTGGCTGAATGTTGGAGTAGCTCTATTATATTCATTCTGAGATTTTGCTTTTGGAAACTTTAATTCCTCTTTTGATGGATGTAAATCACTTTTTTAAATTGTTTCCCCTGGTATCGAGTTCTGTGCAGCTGGAAGGATGTTTACTGAAACCTTTTTAGTTTGGGGCATTTGTTATGATGTGCAACCTGAACCTTAACAACAAGGTGTTTGTTGCTGTTGTTGTTGTTTTAAATAACCGGGAGCAACTGATTAACACCTCAAAAGCTCAAATAATATCTCAGCTACAGACCCAAATATTAAATGACTTAAAAAGGAGGCGCCGTAGATGCATTCCCGTCTCCTTGCCAGTTATGCTCGAGTGCCTGGCCACTGAGATCCTGGAACTGGCAGGAATCATGGCTCGTGACAGCAGAAGAATCAGGATCGTCCCCTGGCACCTGCAGCTGACTGTCTGCAATGACAAGGAGCTTGACAGGCTGCTGGGAGGAGTGGCCATCACTCTGGGAGGAGTTCTGCCCAGCATAGGGCAGTCCTGCTGCCCAGAGGAACTGAGAGGCCAGCCGAGTCTGGGTGGACGGACTGGATGGGATCTGTGGCCAGTCTCTTTGGAGCCGCTGTGGGACATACCTTTACAAGAGATCCTTCCTGCTTACAGCCATCAGCAAGCATCTCTTAATGAAATGAGGATAATGAGTTACAACAACATTTAATTTCTCTTTGGGATTAATAAAGTATTTTTTGTCCTGTAAGCACTTTCTTCATCAATACTGTATTGGAAATCATAGATTTTGCTCCTCGTTAGTGATTGAATGAAAGTTGGACACGATGCCATGAGACAAGATTGAAATTAAATATTATGTTACTTCTACTATTATTTTATTTCACTATGATACAAAGTGCAAGATTTAACAATGGTTCACAAACTTTCTTTTTTTTGCTTATAAAGGTTTTCAGCTGAGTCAAAGGATGCAATAGATGACAGTCATGATTGATTATTGCCATGCAGTCTTGCTA
>JBBPBX010001064.1:0-12217 GCA_038048925.1 Garcialebias charrua | reverse complement strand
AAAACTGTAGAAAGGAAAAAAAGATAAGTTCTCTGCCAGAATTGAAGTAAAGGAAGTTAAAAACAAATCACTGAATTTCCTCAAAATTGGCTGAGATCTTTTAATTTACTTTTTTCTTTTTTCTTTTTTTTCCTGCACATTTAGTTTAAAGAGACCATACAGGTAGAATAAGAATAAATTAAACAAAGTAAATTCTAAATTATGAGAAAACTACTGGTAGGATTATTACTACTTTCCCTTATTTTACTAGGATTCTCTTGAGCTACCCACAGCATATTTATGGAGAGAGAGTTATATTAGGAAATGTTCCTTGTTACCAGTTTTTAACAAGGCACACTTCATAATACAGTATAGTTTTGCCCAATAAGAACCGTGCTCTGCAGAAGCCTAATGAACACCACATATTTTTTCCAGTAATCACCATAAAAGTATGTACCATGAAGGCATCATCATGCTCTCTGGACATTTTACCTGCAGGCTTGTTTAAGTGTTTTTCAATGCATTGATCCTAGTGTACTGAACATAGTAAATGCTTCTTTAGCTTCTGGTCAGGTACCAGTTTGTCTACAGAGTGCAGTCATCCACCCACTCTCATAAAAGGCTAATTTGGTTTCCAGTTACAGCCCCATCTCTAAACTTCTTTATTGGGCAAATATTCTAGAGAAGGTTGTGGTCAAGCAGTTAACTGCTTGATCGCCACAGTATAATACCACTTTCAGTCAGGGATTCGTAAATCCCACTCAACTGAAACAACTCTTTTTAGAGTCTCAAATGACAGTTTGATGAAACATGACAGGTAAATGTTCTGTGCTGTTCATGTTGGACCTGACGTCAGCTTTGGACACTGTTGATCATCCAACCTTGTTAGATAGGCTGAGGATTTGGGCTGGTATTTCAGGTTCTGCTTTGAAATGGTTATCATCTTACCTGTCTGATAGATTAACCTTCTTGGCTACATCTACGTACAGATCCCATTCATGCCATGTTCATTATGGTTTTCCACAAGGCTTTGTTTTGGGGCCATTGTTGTTTCTGCTCTATTTGCTTCCTCTTGGTCTGATACTTTCACATTTTAAGGATATCTCCTACCATTGTTATGCTGATGACATACAGTTGTATATTTCTTGTCTTTCAAATGAACTTTCAAAACTACACATTTTACTAAACTGTCTGGCTTCAATTAAAAGCTGGATGACTGAAAGTTTTATCCAGCTAAATAGGGAGAACATTTAATTAATCATCTTTGCTCCAGAAAATAAATAAAAACATAAAAACTACTGCAATGATTAAGCAGATCCTCGGGCCTCTTGGTTATTTTGCTAAATCTTCGGTTAGGATAACCTTCGACTAATGTTTTACTCTGGAAAATCATGTAATGTCTCTGGTTTGTTCCTGTTTCTACCATCTGTGAAATTTTGCCAAGCTTAGCCATATTGTTTCTCATCCAGAATTGGAAATGTTAATTCATGCTTTTGTTTCGTCTCACCTGGATGTTTTTGTGATGCATTATTAACATATTTAACCACAACCTCCCTAGACCAGATGCAGTATGTACATAATGATGCGGCTAGACTCCTGACTGAAATTTTGTCAGATAAATACACTTCTAAAGCAACTCCATTGACTCCCAGTTCATTATCGAGTGGATTTCAAGATTTTGGTTTTGACTTGGCGAGGTCCGCATGAACAGACGTCAATTTACATCTCAGAACTTTTACATCCCTACATCCCAATCAGGGCTTTGAGGTCCTGTGATCAGGACCTGCTGATTGTCTCCCAGACAAAACTAAAAACTAAAAGAGACAGAGCCTTTTCTTCTGTAGCTCCAAGACTCTGGAACTCCCTTCCTCAAACCCTTCGATCAGTGGACTCAGTGGCTTCCTCTAAAGGCCAGCTAAAAAATATTTTTTTGTCTGCCTTTTGCTTAAATTTGTTTTGTGCACTTCTTTATTTTGTTTGTCGAATCACTTTGTGATTTTATCTTGAGAAGTGCTATATAAATAACGTTTTACTTACTTTATTCACTTGCCATAAAAGTACAGTAAAGGTGTTAAGTATTGCTACCCAAACTTCAAGATTGACATTCAAGATGCACAGTATATTGAAACAAGACAACAATGACATTAAAATAAATTTAAAGTTTTAACATGTATTTAAGTTTAATATAACATAAAGCTTACAATGATGATGATAATAAAATACCAATGTTAATTTATTTAAATGACTAACCATTGGTGAGAATTAAAGTTATTTATCTAAGTGATGCACATTACAACAGGCACAGATACATCCACCATCCTCATTCCGCCTCCTTACATTTGTTCTTATCGACTTTGCTTCAGGGCATTACAGCAGCTTTGGCTTTTAATTGAATTGTATTTATATTTTGTGAAAATACTGTATTCAGAAGGGAGATAAAAATGTGGAGAAAAAAGGCACAGAGCGATAACTCCCAATTTGTGTACGTACAATTGTTCAGTGTTGGCTAAAAACATCTTTGTTTTTTAAATAGTTTGTTTATGAAAAGTATATTGTTTTGTCTTTTAAAACAGGAGAAAATGGTGGTCGTGGCTGGCAGAAGGTTTGCGTACATTTCTTAAAATTTTTTATATACTTAGTATACATTTTTTTACATTTCTTCATTTTAGCAGAAATGGTGAAAGGCAAGTACTAAAGAAAGGAGGAGGAGGTGGAAGTTGAGAAGAAATGTAAAGATGACAGGCAAGAGGAGGAAGAGAGGTAAAAGGAAAACAGAAGGAGAGCAGTGAGTGGGATGTGTGGTGAATTGCTCAGTGTGTATTGAGCACCAGCTGTATTGTGCTATGAGGTGTATTTGGTTCCTCAGAAAGAAACATGGTGCAATGAATAATAGATGTCAATGGATGCACACAATGCATGTTTATTTTGAGACTCTTCATTTGTGACCCCCTTTTTCGTCTTCAATGACTGAACAAAATATATTGCCAGCTCAGATGCACAAATGTGTCAACACATGGATCGTTTTATATAATCCTTTTTTTATGTGACGTTGTTGTGAATGTGAGCATCTGTAAGATGGTGAATCAAGGAACCAATCTGTGAATGTGGTAATCCTTTTCGCATTATATGCACAGATATTGCCTAAAACCAGCAATGGTTTTATACCATTGCTGCATTTTAGCAACGGTATATTATAAGATTGAAGAAGACAACACATTAGCAGTTTGTGTAATAGTAATGAAAAGCATGTTGATTCACAAGAATGGACATTTTTGCTCTTTGTGAAAACATAAAAAAAGAAACATTTAATCAAGGGGGACATGGTGGCGCAGTTAAGGCTCACCCATAGCTCTGCGTATGGCCGTACACGTGTCCGTACGCATGTACTGTACACAGACAGTTCACCCGCACTGCTCAGCATTCGTTCTCGCGTTTTCGCTTCAAATTCTTGACGTCATTATAGCAGCTGCAGCGCAGAGTGTTTACCCATGGGACAAATTGACGTCGCTGATTGGTCATTTGCTGACACGCCTACTGAATTGATTGACAGGTCGGGTGGGGGGAAAAAAGGCGAGAGCCGGCAGCTTCTGCCGCAGCGGTCTGTGTTTTTATGTCGTTACTAAAAAGTTCTAAAAAATATAACAATAACAGGGAGCGCTGGTCCTGCAGCCCACACATCAGACCAGCCCAGCAGGAAATCTGCAGAACCTCCCACAGCCACGCTGGACCAGAGTTTAATTTGCTCGTGACAAATTCATTTATTTCGTCATCATTTCAGTCATGGAGTCAACGGAGGAGGAAGAGATCACTGCCTTTTGGCAAAAAAAAAAAACTAAAGAAAAGGCCAGATCAAGGATGATGAAGGGGAATTTAATATATTTGTGTCACATACAAAACAGTCCGGCGCCAGACAGTTTATTGTGCGACAGCGCGTTTGCGTACGCGGTTGTAAAAATTGAGCTTTGCGTGTACATGCCCTGCGGGGGTACGCTTGTGCCTCTGCGTACGGATGGCGTACAGCTGCGTATGGCCATACGCAGAGCTATGAGGGGGGCCTTCAGTATAGAGTTGCCTCCACTTAACGAGAAGGTCACTGGATCCAATCTTGGTCGGAGGCCAATAATGGGTGGAGTTTTCATGTTCTCTTTGTGCATGTGTGGGTTGTCTCTGGGTACTCCGGTTTCCTCCCTTCTTTCTTTTTCTTTCGGCTTTTCCCACTTTAGGGCTCACCACAGCAAGTCATCCTCCTCCATCTCACCGCATCCTCTGTCCTCACTCCAACTACCTCCATGTCCTCTCTAACTAATCCATATACAGTATACGTATAAGCAGCTGTGGCTGAGTGGTTAGAGCAGTTGTCCTCCAATGCAAGAGTTGGGAGTTCAAATTCACCAGCAATCGCATGTCAAAGTGTCCCTGGGCAAGACACTGAACCCTTCATTGCCTCCAATGTGCACACCCATTGGTTTATGAATGTGATCTAAACCACTGATTAGTCTCTTTAGAATAATGTGTTTGTTTAGCTTTGTAGAGACCTATTAGTGTGCTGTATGAATGAGTAAATGAGGGTACAGATTGTAATGTAAAGCACTTTGAGTGCCTTTATAAGATAGAACGGTGCTGATTAAGCATAATCCATTTACCATTTATGCATCTCCTTTTTGGCCTTCCTCTTGGTCTTTTTCCTTGCACCTGCATTTCTAACATCCTTCTACCAATACTCCCATTGTCCCTCCTCTGCCATGTCCAAACCTTCTCAGTCTGGCCTCCCTAACTTTATCTCCCAGTTGTTCAACCTGTGCTGTACCTCTGATGATCTCATTCCTAATCTTATCCATCCTTGTCCCTCCTAAGGAGAACCTCAGCATCTTCATTTTTGCCACTTCCAGTTCTGTCTCCTGTCTTCTTGTCAATGACACTGTCTCCAGACCATACAACACAGCTGGTCTCACCACTGTCTTGTAAACTTTTCCTTTGACCTGTGCTGACATAGTTTTGTCACAAATCACTCCTGAAACTTTTCTCCATCCACTCCATCATGCCTGGACTCTTTTTGTCACCTCTTTACCACACTCCCCATTTTCTTGAACAGTGGACCCAAAATACTTAAAGTCCTGCACCTTTGTGACCTCTGATCCTAGCATCACTATTCCACCTGCTTCTCTCTCATTCACACTCGAAGTCCGTCTTACTACGGCTGACTTTCATGACAACTCTAAATTGTCCCTGTGAGTGAGAGAGTGAATGGTCGTTTATCTTGTTTGTCTCTATAGCCGTTTTCGCACTGCACGGCCCTCCTCGGCCCTCCCCGGCCCCACCTTGCTTCTAACCCGGGTTCGTGTGGTTCGCATTTGCCTTCTCGGGCCGGTGGCAGCCCTAGTTTTGGAACCCCACTGACGCAGGTTCTGATCGGGCCGAGCTCCCAGGCCCAGTTTGACGTCATGTACTGCTCACATTTGATTTGTTGTTTGCAGCAGGGGTGGGACTGCTGCGTGTTGAGTCATCAACTCGTTCTAACAACAACCTCAGCGCGAGCTGAATTTCATTCAAATTTAACTACAGAACCCCCTAAAAAAATTGTTAGCTGAATTAGTGTTTCAGAGTTTAATTTTTGTTAATAACTGATTACAAATCAGCTTATGTTAGAACGTAAATAACACGAAGCGCGCACCCATACAGAGCATTTCTGCCTTTCAGCGCAAGCTGAATTTCATTAAAATATAACTAATATTCTCTAACTCTTGCGTGTAGCCAGGATTTTAAAATATAACTAATATTCTCTAACTCCTGCGCGTGGCCAGGATGTTACGAGGGGCGATTCCTTTATAGGAAAAGTGGACTCCTGAAAAGAGTAATACGCCTCGGTGGCTCAGTGGAAGAGCATCGTCTTTCCGCTCTAAATTTTACCTTGACTCGGGTTCGAATCTCACTCGGTTGAAGTTATTTTACGTTTGTCTTTTATTGGATAAAAAAAAGGAGTTTGTGTTTTGCCTGTGGTTAACACAAACTCCTTCTTTTTGGTTTCTCCAATAGAAGACAAACGTAAAATAAGTTTTACAATGAGATGAGTGTTGTGTCGCAGTTCCGAACCTTATGGGTTCAATTCCCACATGGGACCACGTTTTTTTTTCTCCTTTTAATTCATTCCAGATTTAAAAAACACAAGAAAACTATTTACAATACAACATGAAATAAAGCATAAAGCCTTTTTAATCTGGAATGAATAAATAATCTAAAGAAAGAAGGAAAAAAATGTAGTCATACCTTGTGGGAATCAAACCCACGAGGTCTCGATAAGGTTAGGAGCACCTAACGGTGCAATGCTTTACCCAGTGAGCCACCAGGATGCGTGTATATTTTAAGGCCCACATTTATTATAAACAAACATTCTTTGGCTTTAGCTGGTCATTTACTCCCATGAGTGACGCTGCTAATAAGGACAGATTTCTTTTCTTGATCTCAGAGAGCAGAACTTCAATCTCCGCACCGGTAGAGTTCTTCTTTTTACTTTTCGCTGTCATTTTATGAACGAACATGTTTTGCCTCTGAGGCAGGAAACGTAGCCTTATATGGTGTTTTGAGGGGTGGGAATTATGTAAATAACCTCTCCGCGTGCACGCGCAGGTAGATAGAACAGGTGGAATTCATCATACGTACTCAGCTCATTTACACACTTTTCCTGATGATAGAAGAGTTTGTTGAATCTGACGTGGCATGTTCGTGCGAACGCTTCGTGCGAACAAAAGTAAGAGAAATTTAGGATAAAAATACGAACATGTTCGTGCATGAGGCCCATTGTTTTTGTCTCTGAAACATTTTTTACAGGAAGGGACTGGTTGCACAACAACATGTTCTGATAAAATAGGACAACAGGACCACAGTCTCCTACATCAACAGAGAAGGTGGGACAAGGTCCCAACCTCTCCTTAGGTTGACACAGAAGCTGCTCACGTGGTGTAGCTCCCGGATCTTGTCGCTGTGGGCGACCTACATCCCGGGCGAGCTGAATCACGGGGCAGATGTGCTCTCAAGAGGGCCCCTCCTCCCCTCGGAGTGGCGGCTGAACCCGTGCATCATGGACCAGATCTGGGCACGATACGGGAGGGCCACCATAGATCTGTTCGCCTACAGCAGCAATATGTACTGTGCCCTGTATCACTCGATAAGGGAGACAGATGCACCGCTGGGGACAGATGCCCTGACGTACAGCTGGCCAGCGGGGAGGTTGTATTACGCATTTCCACCTGTCCCCCTGATTCAGGCGACACTGGAACGGGTACGTAAGGGAGCTCTCTCCCTAATACTGATTGTCCCCAGGTGGCCTCATAAAGCATGGTTCCCAGAGGTGATCTCACTGCTGGTAGGGACGGCATGGTAGATACCCCCCCCCCCCCCCCCACCCACCCACAGGGACCTGCTGTCCCAGGCCCATGGACAGATCCTACATCCACGCCCAGAACTGTGGTAGCTCTTGGCCTGGCCATTGAAAGGGTCCGGTTGATGGCCTCCGGTCTGCCCAGTAATTTGGTAAACACTATACAGGGAGCGAAAGCCCAGTCTACTCAGACCCTCTACGCCCACAAGTGGTGTGCTTTTGAGGCCTGGTGTCTAGAGAGGAATATTATCTCATATTCCTGTGACTTAGTCCAACTACTTACCTTCCTACAGGACCGGCTGGAAAAGGGCCGCTCTTTCTCCACCATGAAGGTCTTTTTGTCAGCCACCTCGGCATACACCGAGAGCTGGGGGGTTAATCTCCTGGTGCCCACCCTCTCATGATACGGTTCATGAAGGGCGTGCTAAGGATGAAACCTCCAAGCAGGACTTTGGCCCCTAAATGGGACCTGCATTTAGTCCTGGATGCTTTGTGTGAGCCTCCATTTGAGCCTCTTAGCAGCATTAAGATAGATTTGTTATCTTATAAAACTGCATTGCTCTTAGCTCTGTGCTCAGTAAAATGTGTGGGTGGCTTCCACACATTATCTGTACACCCAATGTGTACCAGGTTTGCCCCAGACAGGTCAAAGGTCACCCTGCATCCAAACCCTGCATATGTACCAAAAGTACCAACTTTAAATCCAAGAAGTCTAGACTTTGAGCTGTCAACCTTTCCTTCTCCCCCTGTTCTAACTGAAAAACAGAGGCGGCTGAATGCGCTCTGCCCTGTTCGGGCCCTGAGCGCCTACATGGAAAGAACTAACAGCTGGCAAAAAACAAACCAATTGTTTGTGTGTTTTGCTACTCCTGCTGCAGACAGGGCCCTGTCAAAACAGCGTCTCTCACACTGGGTGACTGAGGCCATTAAGAGGGCGTACAGCAGCAAAGGTCAGCAGGTGCCATCTGGGGTACAAGCTCACTCAACCCGAAGGCCTAGCTACTTCCTGGGCCTTATTCAGAGGTGTACCAGTGCAGAAATATGTGCAACTGCTAACTGGGCATCATCAAACACGTTTGTGAAACACTACAGTTTAGATGTCACAGCATGTGACGTAACTCAGGCTGTTCTCTCTACCACAGAGTAGAGAGCAGCTGAAACCTGTAGTCTAAGGCATAACGTTCTCACAAGCATGCATTTCCAGAGCATTTCCAGGGCATGATTGAATTACGTTCCCATAGTCAATGTGTTGCACTGAGTGTACTAACTGATAAGGGAACTAAAAGTTATGCACCATAACTCATGTTCCCTGAAGGAAGGGAACGAGGTGCAACACATGTTTTCCCTTTCAATGCCTAAGCTCAGTGAAGTGCACCCTGAGAATGAAGGTGGGGCACAGTGTTACCAGGTGAGAAATGTAGGATTATCATACTAGAGCCCTAAAAGTATCGTGTTTTGAGGGAAATTATCGTACACCCGTCATAAACAAAATAACAAGTATGCTCTATAGTCACTCTGTTGTTGAATAGCGTCTAACAGGCACCCCCAGCTTTTTGGCGTCAGTACTGGTGGGAACCAGAGACAATAATACGTATTAATGTCTGGTGGCAACTAATGATCTTCCCCCCTCTTCTTATTTTGTTTCATGGTGGTTAACCACCACCGAGCTGAAGTGTGGACAGGAGATTTAAAAAAATAAATAAAATTTAAACAATTCTGTAAAACTAATTTAATAACTCAACTAAATTCTGTCTATTAAGTTTGTATTTTAAGGAAATAATAACTTGATCTTAAACTTTACTGATATCACTACTAAAAACATCCCTAATTGTAAATTTAATATTAATTTTATTTATTTATTTTTGGAAATGCTTTCTTCTTGTTTCATACCCTGGACATTCCATAAAGACATGTTGAACCGTTTCAGGGAAATTGCTGGTGCACATGTCACAAAAAAAGTCCTGTTGCATGTTTTCCAATTATTTCAAGAGATTTATTAAATAAAGGTTGAATGTTCTGCATATACGTCACTCTTATGTCGCATTTAGAAAAGCACGATTGGCTGGAATTTCAAGATGCCTTCAGGGTTCACAAAAAAACTCAGACAGACAGTTGCGACAGGCTGATGGAAACCGATCATGACTACATGTTCACAGAATGGTCAAATTATCGTATTTTTGGCCTTTTTCTGGATTATTGATCGTACATCGTACAGAGGGCAAAATTATCGGACAAATACGATAATTATCGTACGCCTGGCAACACTGGTGGGGCGTCAGTCCCTTTTATGCAAAGAGGGCGGGGCCTCATTGGTGACGCTGACGCCCACCTGCCTTTAGAAAAGGCGTGATTGTATTACTTCAGGTGAACTGTGCGGTGGCGCATTTCCCATAGTCAATGTGTTGCACCTCGTTTCCTTCCTTCAGGGAATATGAGTCATGGTGCATAACTTTCAGTTTTCTCACTTTGAAACAGAACAAATGTGATTTAATGTGGCGGCTTACCTGCTCCTCTTCCTTCATCCACACCATGGTGAAGTTAGTTTACAACTCCGCCATGTTTACGTTTCATCAGCGTGGTTCTCCTGTGTCGTGTCGTCACTTTTCTAAGCTGCATGTTGTGCAGTGTTTATCTTTGTGAAGCGTCAAGTGGTCCCACACTTTGAAGGACTTGGGAAGCTGACCCCGGGAGAAACTCTTGTATCATATGATGTGACTTCTCTGTTCACATGCATACCCATTTCTGAAGCAATAGAAACTGTCAAAAAAAGACTTCTACAGGACAAGGATTTGGACAAAAGGACCAACTTAACCCCAGACCACATCTGCACCCTGCTGGATCTCTGCCTCTCCACCACTTATTTCAAGTTCAATGACAGTTTTTACAGACAGAAGCACGGCTGTGCCATGGGATCTCCAGTGTCACCCATTGTTGCTAATCTTTACATGGAGGAAGTGGAGCAGAGAGCCCTAAACTCCTATGAGGGGACAACTCCAAGCCATTGGTTCAGATACGTGGATGATACCTGTGTCAAAATCCAAGCCAGGGAGGTGGAAGCATTCACCAGACACATTAACTCTGTTGATAACAACATCAAGTTCACCAGAGAGGATGCTAACGACAATAAGCTGCCTTTTTTGGACTGTTTGGTGCATATTAGCACTTTGAGATTTTCATTAATGAAAAGTGCGTTATAAATTGAATTCATTATTATTATTATTATTATATTATTATTATTATATGGAGGGAGATGACAGTCTCAACATTGAAGTTTACAGAAAACCAACCCACACAGACCAATATCTCCTGTTCGACTCTCACCATCCACTGGAGCACAAACTTTCTGTCATCAGAACTTTACAGCATCGGGCAGAACACATCCCCACGAAGACAGAAGGGAAGGAAAAGGAACAGAAACACATCAAAAAATCTCTGCAAACATGTGGATATCCCAACTGGGCTTTTGTCAAGTCAGCAAGGAAATCTGTTAAACACAATAATGAACAGAAAAAGTCTAACAGACGGAAAAACATTGTCATTCCTTATGTTGCTGGAGTCTCAGAGAATTTCAGAAGGATTTTCAACAAACACAACATCCCAGTACATTTCAAACCTAGCAGGACTCTCAGACAGAGGTTGGTCCACCCTAAAGACCAAACCCCCACACACAAACAGAGTGGTGTGGTTTATGCAGTCCAGTGCAGCGAAGTCTGCTCAGACCGTTACATCGGAGAAACGAAGCAACCTATCCACAAAAGAATGTCTCAACATAGGAGAGCTACCTCCTCTGGACAAAACTCAGCTGTTCACCTCCACCTCACGGACAAGGGTCACTCATTTGAGGACCAGAATGTTCAAATTTTGGACCGAGAGCACAGATGGTTTGAGAGGGGGGTGAAGGAAGCTTTGTATGTTAAGAGAGAAAAACCTTCTCTTAACAGAGGAGGAGGTCTGAGATTTCAACTTTCTAAGACTTATAACTCAGTTTTGGATTTGATTCCGAAACGTTTTACACTGGATGGGAGCAGGGATGTCTTGTCTGTAAATTAGACTAACAAAGTTTCTCTGAGTAGCCTCTGTTGTTGTTTGGGAGGTGTTTTTTGTCAATTTACATACAGTTTTGTGTCTTCTACCAGAGACCTCAAGGGAACCTCCTACTGTTAAGGTGTGATCTTTCAATTTACATGTATGTGTTACAAACCCCCAGGTGTGATGTGTTGTTTTGTCAATTTAAATAGAATGGGCATGTTAGGTATTTTGTGGTGTTATTTCAGTTTCCAATTTCATATGTTGGTGCGTGGCTTGTATAAAACTTCTCGTTCTCACAGCTTCCATTCATTCAGAATTGAAAAAGACTTCTGGACAGAAGTCGAAACGTTTTCTGCAACAAATAAAGTCCAGTTGATCCTGTATTGAACGCCTTTTTTGATTAAACCTATATAATGTAATTTAACGATTTAAAGTCAACAGTTAGCTTTACCTGCCTACATAGTGTCATATACCACTTTAAAAAAAGAACTGGTTGTTGGACTGAATTATGACCATTCTGTAGTTTTGCAGATTGTACAAAACAATGTCTATTTTAAACTTTAAAAACCTCTGATTTGCATGCACACACCAGTTTTCATCTTGCTGTCAGGGTCCCAGTGTCAGTAAGGGGCATAATCAGATTTTCAAAATGGTTTATGCTGATTAACAAATTCAGTATATTTTACATTACATTGCTAGATGAATGCTCTCAGATACAGATTTAAATAAACTATTGGTTCAGTGATGAGTTTTGCTTTATAACTGTTCCTACTTTGAGAATACCTCAGTGTACAATTGAATTAATTGACCTTGTATGGTGAAGTCAAAAGAAAA
>JBBPBX010001063.1:91636-102924 GCA_038048925.1 Garcialebias charrua | reverse complement strand
TAATTAGGAGTAATTAAGCCAGATAAGATTTTTTTAAAGTAAGATTCCAAACCACCTCCAACATTTCAGTAAAGATCCAGCACTGTATACTGTACTTTATAGATCAAGCGTTCTCACCTTATCTGGTTGTGGAGATATGAAACCGGCTGGACTTCAATTCAGTTCAATTTATTTATTTAGTGCCGAGTCACAACAGAAGTCATCTCAGGGCTTTGTACAAAAACTTTCACATACTTAAAAAAAAGAGCCAATTACTAAAAGTTATCTATCTATGAGGAAGCCAGCAGATTGTGTTGAAGCTTCACTTTGCCACAGTCTCCCATTCTGAGCAAGCAATAAGAAAACAGTGGAAAGGAAAAACTCCCTTTAAAAAGTAAGAAACCTCCAGCAGAGCCAGGCTCAGGATGAGCAGCCATCTGCTTTGACTGGCTGGGGTTTGAGAGGAACAGGAAAGAGAAACAACAAACACAGAACAGCAGGTCCAGGTGTACTCCCTATTAGGGGTTGCACAACTACCGGTACATATTTTTTAAAGTCGACTTCAAAATTATAAAAGTCAATGTCGACGTCGACTAGTCACTGTGACGTCATAGGAACTCATTTCATATTCACAAAAAAACTCATTTATTATTTAGAATAAAAAAGAACAACAAAACATTGGGAGCGTGTATTTATGCTCCTATCATTTATCATTTATTTACCTGTATTCACTGGTTAACTGGACATTAACCTCACGCAGACTCTTCCACTGGTACATTTTCATCTTTAAACCACTTCTTGGTCTGCTGCCTTCTTACATCTCCTCCTACATGTCTTTGCGTGAGTGCAGCTACAGTGTGCGCTCTCAGGACATGATTACATGCAGTGTTCCATCAGTGAGAACTGAACTTGGAAAAGGGACCTTCTCCTATTCTGCTCCTGCTTCCTGGAATATCTTACAAAAAGACTTAAAGCTTTCGGCCTTGGCCTCTCTAAATGGCTTCAAGGATCTGTTGGAATCCTGGCAAAAACCAATGCACCATATGTTCCTGTTTCTGATTTTATACATCTACCTTATAATGTTTTGATAGTTTGATATTTTGTTTTAATTTGTTTTAAAAAAATCTGTATTTCTCTCTTTTGTTTGTCTGTTGTTGATTGTTTAAGGAAATTTCTACTGTTACTGTTGTCATCATTCTTTAGTTTGTAGCAGGTCTCTCTTGTAAATGAGTCCTCGAGGCTCAATGAGATTAACCTGACTAAATAAAGGTTGGATGAAAAAATAATGCAAATAAATGACAGGAAAATCAAAACTATTATTAAGCTGCAAAATTGAAAGAAATGTGCAGCACATAAAAAACAGAACACGAGGCGGGCGGTGTTGGATTCCACCACCGCGGATTTCATTAAATAAAACTAAAAACAGGGGTGCGGGTGGAATCCACCACTGCTCTCTGACGCGGTGACTGGGTCAGTCCAGGTAAGCTTCAGGTGGGTTGCTGCAGTGAGCCATCTGGACTTTGGCACAGTGGTAGTGGCAGCCGACCCCCGATCGGAAGGTTGGAGGTTCGAATCCCGCTTCCCCCCACCAAGTGTGGTTGTGTCCCTGGGCAAGACACTTAACCCCGAGTTGCTCCCGGTAGGACTGGATGGCGCCTTGCATGGCAGACTACCGCTACCGGTGTATGAATGTGTGTATGAATGTGTGTATGAATGTGTGGATGAATGTGTGGATGGCTGGTACTGTAAAGCGCTTTGGGGCTCTTCACAGGGGGCTGGAAGGCGCTATATAAGTAAGTTCCATTTACCATTTATCATTTTTAACTTCTTTCAACCGTCCGGTCAGCACGCGGCTGGTGATACAAATTGGATTGTCAGCCACACGTGTCTGCTGATGCAATAAAAAGCCTGACACTGACCCAGCCCACCCATCCAGCACATTATTTTGGCCACGGGATTGTGAAAATTTGGGCCCGGCCCGGGTTAGAAATAACAGGTCAGCCCCCAACAACACTCGGGACTTGTCAACATGAAAATGACCTTGAAGAGACTCGTAAGCACGGACCAGTTGAATCCACCCTAATCTGGCCATTTTGGACCATGGAAGTACCAGTAAAAACTCAAGGCTGACAAGAAAAACTAGTCTGCCTGAATATATAAACAATTGTGGTTTATCTGAATCTGACTCCCCGGATGGCCTTGATGTCTCTTGCAACCACCCCCTACTGAGGGCCACATTTGGCCCCCAGGCCTTGAGTTTGACACATATGTCTTAAATCATAATAATAATAATAATAATAATAATTTTATTTAAAAGCGCCTTTCAGGACACCCAAGGACACTTGACAAACCAATACAGTGTAATACAGATCAAACATCAGCGACAAATTGAAATATAAAATACATAAAGATTATAAAATGCAAAATAATAGAAATACATTTAGTAAAGTTAGTGATAAGCTAGTCTAAAGAGATGTGTTTTCAGAGCAGTCTTGAACAGAGAAAGGGAGGTGGTGTTTTGAAGGTCTGGCGGTAGAGCGTTCCAGAGGTGAGGGGCAGAGCAGGTGAAGGCCCTGCTCCCCATGGTGGAGAGGCGGGCAGAGGGTACATGGAGATGTAGTGAAGAGGAGGATCTGAGAGAGCGTGATGGGATGGAGATTTGTAGGAGGTCAGATAGATAAGGAGGGGCAAGGTTGTGGATAGCTTTGAACGTGAGAAGTAGAATTTTGAAGATGATGCGTGATTTAACCGGGAGCCAGTGGAGCTGCTGCAGGACAGGAGTGATGTGGTTATAGTAGGAGGTTTGAGTGATGACACGGGCAGCTGAGTTCTGGACCATCTGTAACTTGTGGAGAGATTTGTTGGGGAGGCCGTAGAGAAGGGAGTTGCAGTAATCGATACGGGAAGTCACAAGACTGTGCACCAGGATGGCTGTGGAGCGGGGTGTGAGAGAAGGACGGAGACGGTTAATATTACGGAGGTGGAAATAGGCAGACCGAGTAATATTGTTGATGTGTGAAGTGAAGGAGAGAGTGGTGTCGAGGATGACACCGAGGCTCTTGACCTGAGGGGAGGGGGATAGCAGAGAGTTGTTAAGGGGGACGAGAAGATGTTCTGATTTTGAAATAGAGTTTTTGGTACCAACAAGAATGATTTCTGTTTTGTTACTGTTTAGTTGAAGGAAATTGTTAGAAAACCAGTGATTTAGCTCATTGAGACAGTCGGTGAGGATGGAGGGTGGGTGGGTGGAGTTAGGTTTTGATGACAAGTAGAGCTGTGTGTCATCAGCATAACAGTGGAAATGGACGCCGTATTTGTGGAAGATGTGACCTAGTGGAAGGAGGTAAATGAGGGGCGGCCGTGGTGTAGTGGTAATGGCAGTCGTCCACCGATCGGAAGGTTGGCGGTTCGAATCCCGGTTCCCCACACCATGTGTCGTTGTGTCCTTGGGCAAGACACTTAACCCCGAGTTGCTCCCGGTAGGACTGGAAAGCACCTTGCATGGTAGTCTGCCACTACCGATGTATGAATGTGTGTAGCATTCAATGTGTGTAGCGCTTTGAGATTTTCACTAATGAAAAGCGCGTTATAAATTGAATTCATTATTATTATTATTATTAAATGATGAAGAGGAGGGGAAGACAGAGCCTTGGGGGACACCCGTGGAGACAGGGGAAGACTGGGAACGGAAGGATTTAAGCTGAATGAATTGAGTGCGGTCAGAGAGATAGGAGTTGAACCAGTCTAACGGGGTACCTGAGATGCCAATGGAGGTTAGTCTGTTGAGGAGGATAGAATGACAGATGGTGTCGAAGGCAGAACTTAGATCAAGAAGAATGAGGATGGACAGAAGACCAGAGTCAGCAGCAAGAAGAAGGTCGTTAGTAATTTTTATTAGAGCTGTTTCGGTGCTATGGTGGGGGCGAAATCCAGATTGAAACTCTTCATAAATGTTGTTGTTGGACAGGTGTGAGTGAAGTTGACTAGCAACAGTTTTTTCAAGTTTAATCATGTCCTGTTAGGACAAGGTGTGCTTTATAGCAGCAGCTACGTGCACTCTGCCCGACTTTCGGACGACTGTACGGACATATTCTCATTGGCCCTCATGCACGAACCGTTCGTACGCACAGATTTGTTCTTAAACTGTGCGTACGAGTGATTTAGGATCATTTGTGGCATTCAACAATGTTTTCGTATCCTACGATTTTTTTCAGATACGAACAAAATTTACGAGTGGTCCGGACCTGTCGTATATTTTAGGAGCGTCAGTCTGCTGTCATCCAGACGGAATTTCTCCACTAATAACTTCATATTTCGTTAGTTAGAAAATATTTAGAGTTTAAAAAAGTCACGCACCACAATTGTTCTTGACAATAGGTTCTGTTTGAAGTCGAATTATAATTTTAAATGTAATAATGACTAACGGATTAAAGTATTTAAATTAAAATCAATTTGTTATCAATGCCGTTTTCTAACACTACAATATCAATATGAAGATCTCAAACTGAAACCAACTTAAATTATGAATTACTTTAAGTTTAATTTGTCTCGGTAACGCAGACTTCGGTAACGCAGACTTTAGGTTGACCTCCTCCTGTTGCAGTCATAGCTGTCAGATAGCTCAATCGGTAAAGCGTTGCGTCGCAGTGCCGAACCTTATGGGTTCGAGTCCCACATGGGACAACGTTTTTTTTTCTCCTTTTAATTCATTCCAGATTTAAAAAACACAAGAAAACTATTTACAATACAACAAGAAATGAAGCATAAAGTCTTTTTAATCTGGAATGAATAAATAATCTAAAGAAAGAAGGAAAAAAATTAGTCATACCTCGTGGGACTCGAACCCACAAGTTCTCAATAAGCAGTGCAATGCTTTACCCAGTTGGCCACCAGGTTGCATGTATGTTTTAAGGTCCACATTTCTTATAAACAAACATTCTTTGGCTTTAGTTGGTTATTTACTCCCATGAGTGACGCTGCTAATAAGGACAGATTTTCTTTTCTTGACTTCAGAGAGCAGGGGCCTCATGTATCAAAAACCTGCGTGGATTTCCTACTGGAAAGTGACGTACGGACAAATCCAGAATAGTGTCTACGCACAAAAAAATCCAGATTTATCAAACCCTGCGTACACCTGAATCCACGCACATTCCTTTTGTACATCACGATGAACGTGGAACTGAGCGCACATGAGAGAGTGGCCGACTCCGCCTTTGACACGCCTCCGTATGAATATGCAAAGTCATTCAAATATGCCATGCACGACAGGAATGTCGTCTCTGCTCCATTGCAAATCATGTCGGAACGTGGAAAAAAGAGGAACTTCACGGACTGTGAACAGGAATCACTTCTGAGTGAGGCAGAGAAGCACGGAAAAAGGTTTTATTCGGCACGCCTAGCGCAAAACATACCATCCACTTTTAAACAAGAAGTTGACCCATCTGCTCTAACATGCCTGTATAGGTTAGTGGTGAGCGCGCCCGCCCTTCGTCCCAAAGGTCGTGAGATCGACTCCCCCTTGGTACAACGTTTTTTTTTTTCATTCCAGATTTAAAGAACACAGGAAAACTATTTAATAAAACAACAAGAAATAGAACAATACATGAAATGAAAGGAAGCAGACGATTTCTTGTTTTGTAAATAGTTTTCATGTGTATTTAAATCTGGAACGAAAAAAAAAAAGAGAAACGTTGTACCATGCGAGATTCGAACTCATGACCTTTGGAACTAAAGGCAACCGCGCTACACACTGACCTAAACGTAGGCGTGTTGGTACAGCTTGGTTAACTTCTTATTTAAAGAAATCACATCTCATTGTTGTCAATATCGTTGCCACTATTTGGCGCATGCTTTTATATCCACTCATCTAATTGCGTCCATGTGGATGTAATAATTGTTAATCATGTGTGTTTGGTGGGATTTATGATTATTTTCATATCATGGACACAGTTTCTCTGAATAACCTGTAAGTGTCGCCAAAGGAAATATAACCACAGAAACGTGCGTACGCAAGCAGGGGAGCAGCCGTGGATTTGTACGTGGATGCGCAGATATTCCCGTTCATATCAGATTTGATACATACGCCACTTTGCGTGGAAAGTGACGTGCGCAATGTTTTTGTGTGCACGCATGGTTGATACATGAGGCCCCAGAACTTCAAACTCCGCACCGGTACAGTTCTTTTTTACTTTTCGCCGTCATTTTACGAACAAACACGTTTTGCCTCTGAGGCAGGAAACGTAGCCTTATATGGTGTTTTGAGGGGTGGGAATTATGTAAATAACCTCTCCGCATGCACGCGCAGGTTGATAGAACAGGTGGGATTCATCATATTTGCGCAGCCATTTACACACTTTTCCTGAGGATAGAAGAGTTTGTTGAATCTGACGTGGCATGTTTGTATACGAACGCTTCGTACGAACAAAAGTAGGAGAAATTTAGGATAAAAACACGAACATGTTCGTGCATGAGGGCCATCGTATCTTGGTACAACAATAATAAAGATTATTCTGATTCTGATTTAAGGCATGAAATAACTAATTGCAGTGAAATGTATTAGAAAAATTCATATTTAAAAAGACAGCAGTAAGTTAAGAGCTATGTGAATCAACGACTGTATGTAAACAACTGAAAAAAATCATCTGGGGTGATTTTTCAACAAGGTCTATGTCACATTTTTTGCTTTACACTGCAAAATAGTCTGTACTTTGTCTTGAGTAATCACACAGGTTTGTTTGACATCTTATCAATGGCAATATTGCAGCTATTTTTGGCTTTAACAGATAAACACTTCTCAATGAGAAATGTAAAAAATAAAAAATAAAACAGATTTTTAGATCCATTCAATAGTTTTTGTGAGATTTAGTATTTTAATCCAAATAATCTACTCGTATTATATTTAAGAAATATGAATCTGTGAGTAAAAATGTAACATAAAAAAAGAAAAAGAAAATAAAAAAGAAACTGTGTTGTATCTATGGTCATCTAATGTATTTTATGAAAATATGTTAAACAGCAAGTAATGATCACAGTTCTTTTTTACTTTTGTTGATAAAAATAATTCTAAAAAAATTTAGTTTGTAAAAGACAAATAAGCAAAAAATTCAAACAAAATCTACTGAAATCTAATTTTCTTCCTCTTATAAACAAACATTAAAAACCTGCATTATGTTACTTTCTTTCCTGAAAACTTAAGAGCATTTAGAGGATTACATGATGCTGCAGTCTACAAAGCAGACAGCTCAATATCTGATTTTAGTGCAGCTTGTCAATGCAACACCAAACTCTAGACAGGGGAGATGGGGGTGGTGGGTACTGGGAAGGCTTTTTTAATTATCTGTGGTTGGGTCCGACTGTGCATCATCATTAGAGAGACTAAATAGCAGTGGTCACTGACTCAGGTAGAGGTAAACGGCACAATTAACAAGCTGAGGAGGGAGAACTGTATTCAATTTGAAAGCCTTCTCTCCTAATCCATCTCCTGTGATCAGCAGTGCTGCTGAGCTACGCCCTTTTACATTCAATTACATTAATCACGTTATTAGCCAGCAAAAAGTCAACATTTTAATCAAGAACTGGGAAAGTAGGGCAAGACATACCTATAAATAGAGGGGAGCATGGAAGAGATGTCAAGTTTTAGATGTATATATTTTGTTTTTCATGTAATTTTTACGTCAGATCTGAATGACTCTCTCATCTTTCAGTGGGAACTTTAGAAACTTCATGGAAATTTTCTTAAATACCCACATGTCTGAAAATCACATTGGCCATAATGTAGATGTCTAAAAGCACTGCAATAACCCAACATTTATCCTGATGCTCACTTTGACACGTTCCTAATGCAACCTCCAGAAACACCGTCTGCAACACAAACCATTATTCATATAAGAACAGAAACAACGTGTCTGGATGTGTGCAAAGCTGTCCCTGAAGGTCAGGCTAGAGGATTGTTTCCTTAACAGAAAAAAGCCAATTAATATAAATATGTGCTTACTTCAACCCCAGTTCAGGTCGACTTTGCTGACTGACTGCTGACTGAACACACAAAGTGAATCTAATTTAGTAGAACCTCTGGCTAAGCAGTAGTTTCTCACCGCTTTTCTCCCACTAACAGGGAAGAAATCAATTCTCTGGCATCTGGACACTCAAGAGATGCTTGTCCTGTTTTATTTTAAACGTTTAAATAAATATGCATGCATGATTTTTTATTCGCACGCCTCTTTTTTGCATTGTGGCTCAGAAAGAAGTTCTGTGACGGCTAACCTAGGAATTGGGTTCTGGATAATGGAAGGAAATTCTCGTTGTCCAGCCCATAATGAGAGAAGACAGAGGTGAGAACAGCTCAATACGAGAGATAACCACTCTTTGATTCAAACGGCCATGCAGAACCTGCACTCGCTGCATCATCAGAACGTGCACGTTCGAGCTGCTCACTTTTTAATTCTCCTCTGAAACTTTACAAAGATAGAACACGGTGAGTCTGTTTTTTGCAAATTACGATATGAAACTGCGCCGATTTGAGCTTGTATGCTGTTAATAAATAGCTTGCAAAGGAGGCAAACTGTCTCGGACTTAATTGCATTGTCGTCAGATCTCAGACTGCAGACTGTTGCAATATAATAATTGATTTCTTCTACTTTCTTACACACAATCAGCATCCTTACATGTTTCCCAAATATTAAACTGTCTAACTGCCATTTCTGAGTCTCCACTAACAAGACCCATCTCAACTTAAGACGTCTTGTTAAACTGAGACCTTGTTCCCTAGTGGACTTAAATGTAAAACATATCTCTACCTTTTGACAAGCAGTGTTAATTCATTTAGTGTAACGAACTAACATGTCCCTAATTAAAATATGCCTTTTAATGATACATACTGACATCCTGGAAAACACTGTCACGCTTCCCTCCTTTAATACAGGAATATGCTAATTGCTTCAGTAACACTGGTGTTCAAATCCCAAGGCCACCGGCACAGCACCCGCAGGGACTGGATGTGTTGGGCTATTCTGTTAAAATAAAAAAAAGAGTTCTTTGAATGTAAGTGTTTTATTATGACCATTTTTAGCCACAGGCAAACGGTGGAGAGCTTCAGCTAGAGCCGATGTTGATTTACATTCATTTACAGACATTCAATTTACTGTTTAAGAACCTCTCAGCCTCACTCTGCACATTTTTGGTTCAGGACCTGGAGGGCAGAGAGACACCATCAAGCTTCCACCACATCCCATGGCAGCTCATTTAAAACAAATCAGGCTGATTGCTGCACTCACAAGCCCAGGTGATAAAGCAATTAAAACTATCTAATTCTGCAGCTCACAAAAGGCCAGTAGGCAATTAACTATCTTCAGTGCAGCCCCTTTGTTACCTCTTTGTTTTCTCCAAATTTGATGTTTTTGTCCTGTGACGTGTGAGGATGTTTGATGGGCAGTGAGGGACAGCAGGTTCATGTGGGTGAGGTTTTCAGCCCTCTGTGGCAGGATGAGAGCAGGGTGCTAGTTAATGGTCTCTTTCTGGACAGATGAGGTCCATTTAGAGGTTAATTTAAAAATGAATAGAGGACACAGTGATGGGGATCAGCACAAATTCCACAGTTCACTGAAAAGGAGAGGCATAGTGTAAAATAAATAGCTTTTTGTGAGGCTTTTTTTATTATCAGTAAACAGTCACACGCTCAGAAGTATCATTTAGTGATATTTTCAAAAATGCCCAAATGTAAACAACCCTTTTCCCCTTGAATCCAAGAGGCCACTTCCTAAACATTGAGGCATTGCTCAGAGGCTTCCAAATTTCCATTTCTTTCCCCCCCACCCCTGCTGCAAGACTGAATCTGGTCCAGAGCCATTGGTGTGCGGATAATGAAGGGGTTACCAGTAGCTGGGAGAGGCCCAGTAATTCCCCGCACTGGGGAACTGGGTTTTTGGGTGGGGTTTGGATGAGTAGCCCTGCTCTGTGATGCATGCATTCTTATGTGAGCTTGTGACAGCCCTTACAAAAAAAAAAATCTGAGGCCAGACACAGAGATGCTGCATGTATTAGATAGAGATACAGAGCAGCTTCAGACGATCATACTGAGGAGTACCTCTTTTCTTGTAAAGAGAGCTCACACTGTATACATTAGTCGTTGTACGACTCTGATCTCTGCATTTGTTTAAAAAAAAGTCTCAGCCATTGCACATTTTATTTAAAATGCCAGATGTTTGAGCATAGAGACTTGATTTATAATCAAACACCCAAAATAAAGATGTGTAAATAAGGACTTTTATATACAGTAGTTGAGTTAATCATCTGTTTTGCTCTGATGGTGGGAGTAATCCAGTCAATCTGTGGCCACAAAAATTAGCATATCATCTGGTAAAAAGCTTAGCCAACGTGTGGGCGTCTCCCCGAGGGGGGTCACCTTAAACATCAATGTTCAGGCGCCATGAGACCTCTGCACACTCCAGGGTTAAGTATCCCCACTTCATTATGATAAAGATGTGCACAACTAGCCAGCCTAGCAACACTTTCAGAAAGCATTGAAAACCTGACTCATCCTCTCGCAGGACCCAGCATTAGCCCCCATCCATCATTTGAATACTCCAGGCAGAAATCATTGCCGATCATTATAGTAACAGAGAGAGTCCTGATGATTGGCCCTGATTATAAGATCACAGGAATCGGAGGGGTGATCCATCATGTCTGGTGGCACACTAACGCCTTCATGTGATGGGGTTCACCTCAGGGGTCAGGGCCAGGTCAGTCGGGAGACGGCCCCTCCACAGACGCTGTTATCTGCTGGGGCGGGACTCATTACACCAGCGGCCACGTCAGAGTTGTGAACACCAACCATGAAAGGTCCAGTGTAATCTATGCTGCTTATAAACCCTTATCATGCGATTTAGCTGATCAAACATAATCGAGAAAAAAAAGAATGAAAATGTAATTTAAACAGCAACTAAAATTAAATTTAAAATAATTATTTCATGGCAGAAAATAGTAAAATATTAAATGATACTATAGGGGAAAGAAACTTCCATGCATGGGTGAAAGTATAATTAAAAAAAATGACAAAAGTCCAATTCCACATTTGAGTTGTTTAATCTGCAAATAAATTTGAGTTTAAAGTTACTATTCAACAATAGCAGGATGAAAAAGTAATTTTTCGGTGTCCTCTGGTTTTATTTCACATCTTACTTGTTGCACTGAGAAGTAATGAAGCTGCTTCACATGTTGTGATAAACGGCTAAAAATAGATAAAGTTATATTGTTGCCATCATTGTGTTTTCATGAGCTTATATGAAAGTTTAACTTTAAACCGTGAATGAAAA
>JBBPBX010001063.1:49929-71868 GCA_038048925.1 Garcialebias charrua | reverse complement strand
ATGACCCAAAATATTAACTGTTTTACATTTTGGTTTTGCTTTGATAAAATGTATTAAAATAGCTAAGAAAACATCTAATGTGATCATCTAAGTTTAATATTTAAAACATTCAAATTGTATCTCCCCAAACTAAGGTTTATAATGAGTCTATATTATTATTTTTTTATGTGCTGTGATTTTTCCATCTCACACTTTGCATCAGTGTTCCTAGAAGTCATCAACTCTGTAGACATTCTAGTATTTGGCTCATTAAATGTTCACAGACTTTGGAAGATAGAAGTGCATAATTTTATCCATTTATCAGTGTCTCAGGTAGGTGTTAAAAAGGAATTTATTCATTTGTCAAATTCTGAATTGAATTCAAAATCTTACTTCTAACCTACAAAGCTCTCAACAACCTAGCTCCATCTTATGGTAAAGGTCTTATTGTTCCATATTTTCCTAACAGAGCACTTCGCTCTCAGACTGCAGGCTTACTTGTGATTCCTAGAGTTTCCATAAGCAGAATGGGAGGAAGATCTTTCAGTTATCAGGCTCCTCTCTTGTAGAACCAACTTCCAGTTTCTGTCCGTGAGGCTGACACATTGTCCAGTTTAAAGACTGGGCTTGAGATTTTACTTTTTGATAAATCCTATAGTTAGGGTTGGCTTGTTATGCTGCTATAGGCTTAGACTACTGGAGGGCAAACTGACCTAATTTCCTTAAATTAATTGTTACAACTGAATAGTTTTCATTTGAAATTATTTCTATCTTAACATGTGATTCTCAACCTGCCATTGTGTATCTGTTCCTCCCTCCTGTTCCTCTCTAACCCAGCCAGTCAAAGCAGATGGCTGCTTGTCCTGAGTCTGGCTCTGCTAAAGGCAGTGGTGGGCATATGAACGCTAGGGAGCGCTAAAGCGCTAATCCGCTTACAGTGGACCTAAACTTTTTGTCAGCGTTTTTGTGAATTGACTAACTTTTATAATTCATAAGCGGATTTGTGCTATTTTTATTTAAAATGCAGTACCGCTAATAACTAATTATCTATCAGTAAAAACCAATAAACTTATTTACAAGCTCTTATGCTGCTTGTTTTACCTTTTTCCCCACCGTAAACAGCAGAGAGGAGGAAGGGTGTGAGGGGGAGGGGGGCAGAGCTGAGAACAGACTCGGATCTACCATGTAGGTAAATGCCTGGGGGTCCCATTTCAGCAGTGGCCCCGGCCCCGCCTCGCCCCGTGCAGTCACCTACATCACTAACATTGATCCTGCTTGTTAATGTACATTTAACATAAAAATAATTATAGTTACGATGAAAACGATCATTAAATACGCAATAAAAAAAACGGTCGATTTCTGTATCCCCCTACTAAAAATGGACTATTCCATCTTGACATCTTCCGGGTCAGACGTGAACTCGGGGGCTAGTTCTGTGGCTACTGTTTGTGCTGGGTACTTGGATAAATCCGTAGAGAACCCCGCTGTTTCAAGCCAAATTAACGTGGCCGGAGGATTTTATTGTGTGTTTTGTGTCGACCATTTGACGGTGAGTCGTTATTTTTATGTATTTTAGTTACTTTTCATTAAATCTGTTGACTACCTATAGACGCTAACTCTGTGTCTGCCTGTTGGTAGTGCTGGGTTACTAATGGATAAATCCGTAGAGAACCCCGCTGTTTCAAGCCAAATTAACGTGGCCGGATGATTTTATTGTGTGTTTTGTGTCGACCATTCGACGGCGAGTCGTTAGTTTCATGTATTTGGGTTACTTTTATGTATAAATGCGGTGGCGACACACCCGTGTATTTGAGATTTAAACGTGGTTTTAGGGATTAAAAGATCATTCTATTTTTTGTTAATTTCGTGGCCGAATAGAATATATGTACGTAAAGTATTAAATAAATCCTTTGATTTTTGTAATTTCATCCTTTTAGGATCATTTTTGTTACTTTTCAGTTGGCAGTGTAGTGCAAATATTGATAACGCTGCCGGCTATATATAAATATATATATATATATAATATAGAAATATATAAATAGCGGATTAGATTAGCTTCCCCTAATTTTCATAAGACATTTGTGCTTTTGAAATTGTGGACCTAAAAAAATTAATAAGCGTTTTAGAAATTGTGGAACTAATTTTTTAATTAGCATTGCCCAGCACTGGCTAAAGGTTTCTTCATCAAGAGGGAGTTTTTCCTTTCCACTGTCGCCTTCATGCTTGCTCAAGATGAGAGTTCTGCGATAGAGTTAATTCAAAGCAGTCTGCTCCTCAGATAATTAGAGTTAAATTATCATTTTTTATATATGAATGTTTCTGTTCAGTGCCCTGAGATGACGTCTGTTGTGACTTGGCGTTATATAAAATAAACTGAATTGAATTATTTATTTCACATTTGTGTTTCGGATGATGTGCTTAATGATATATTTACCAGAACTTCTGCATCCGGTGTCGTCCCAACGTACGCAAAATCACACACGACAAAAGCCAACAAGTAGGTCGACATGGTCTCCGTGGGTTCAAAGCTGGTCTGAATTAAAATCTCCCCATTCATAGTGACGTTCACAGGTTCTACACAGAAACAAAAACAGCAGCAGACTCAGAGAAGGCCACATCTGCATTTGTGGCTCAGAATACAATCAGTAAACCTACAACACAATCTGCATGTGAAATTGAGAAAGCAACATTTAGCTCACTTTAGCCAGGAACAATACGTTTGCCAGATAAGAGGAACTTGCCATAGTTCATGCTGTTGGACAGAGCCACAGTCCCCTGAGGGTGAATCAGAGTTATGTAGAAAACAGCTTTCATAAGCGGTTCGTCAAAGCAGGGGAAAGCTTTCCTGGCATCTGTTGGCTGCATTTGAGTTGTTGCCACAATTCTGATGAAGCAGAAAATATGCACACTTTATGTTAAGGATCTTATTATGCCCAATTTCCACAGAAAAATAAATGTCGTTTGTGTGCACAATTATAGAACCTGGAATTTCCTGAGAACCACAAATAGAAAAAAAAAGTTTGAGTTCTCACCTCACCCTAAACTTGAGGTCATACATATAAAGTTTGTGCCAGTGAATGGCAACAACACTGATGAGAATACTTCCCTATGCACCCCGAAGAGTTTACAGAAAAAACTAATACATTTTTCATCCAATTAAGTTGTCTAAAATTTATAAATGATGTCTGGATTGACTTGTAACTGTAACTTTCACTCAAGCATTTCCAGATAAAACTGTCCTTCTGTTTTTTTGTTTTTTGTTTTTTACTGGGAATTTGTACATGTACAAACTTACAGATAATAAAAATCCATCTCATTGTTTTGCAGACACTTGAAATTTGATTAGGACCTTTCCCCTATTTTTGAAACATGTCATTTTCAAAATACAACAATGAACAATAAAGTGAAATGCCAAACAAATGTATCAAGGAGCAAATAGGTCATCAAAGCTTTAAATTAAATACCTTTTACCACGAAGTAGTGACTGAAAGAACCTGGGGGTCACCAAGGTGAGTTTATTTCACGTTGAAAACCACTTTAGCAGTACTATCCATTTGTATTTAGTACATATGTGTACTAAATGTACATGTCTAACAAAATGCTGGTCTTCTTTCACCATAAAATAAGAAAGAAAATAAATAGAAACTAGAGAAATTGCACTTACTGTGAAAATACAGTGTAAATGCTTATTGCTGAAGAACTTGCTGAAAAACAGCTGAAAATAGCTTTAAAAAATCATGCTGAATTGTCGTTGAAATGAAAGAACAAGCCTTAATTAGCAGAAGAAACCAGAAATACATTTTTGCTGAATTAGGTATAAAAAAAGAGTAGGAAATTAGCTTTAAAAAAAGAAGCTGAAATTAGTCAAAAAGATTGCTGAAAAGTAGCTGAAAAGGCAGAAAGAAGCATAAACTACCAGAAAGAAGTGGAAAGAGCTGAAATGAGAGAAAAAAAGTGGAATCAACTGAAAAGGCTAAAATTAGCAAAAACTAGCTAAATAGTGGCTGAAAGAGCAGAAAAAAACTGAAAGGAGCATAGATGAAATAACCATAAAAAAGTTAATTAGGCTGAAAGTAGCAAAAAAATACCATGAAAAATGTATCTGAAGTTTTTTAATAAAAATTTTAATTTATTTGAAAACAGCTGAAATTAGCTAAAAACGCTGAAAAAGTAGAACACGCTTAAGTCACCAGAAGAAAGCAGAAAGAACACGGCTTCCCAATTAAACTGAAAGAAACCTAAATGAGTACAAAAGTGGAAATTACCCGACAAAACTGAATTAGCATTAAACAGCTGAAAGTAGTAGCTGAAATAGCAGAAAAAGCTGAAACTTGCAGAAATGTGCTGAAAGGAGCATAACAAGCTGAAATTCACAGAAGCAAGTTAGAAGCACAAAAATGTAGTTAGCAGAAAGAATCTGAAAGGAACACAAAACAGCTGAAAAAGCAGCTGAAATTAGCTGAAAGTGCTGACAAAAGTTTAAATTTGCACAAGGAACCTGAAAGAAGCTGAAGCAGAACAGAATGTGAAAAGAGCAGTAAAAGGTTGTGAAACAGATCTAAAGTTTAGGATGTAAAATGAGTTTAATTAATTTAATATAAAAAAATGGCAGAAAATACTTAATATTTCAAAAACCTAAAGTTGCACCAATACCAAAAGTCCCAGCACAATTGTCCTGAAAGAGCTGAATTGCTGAATCCATTGCTGGATTATGGAGCATTAACTTTGATGTCTTGAACCACTTTGACTGTGTTGCCTGAGGAGTCGACGGGGGAGAGGACAGCCCCAGAAACCAACTTATCACCAGCAAACTCTTTGGTCCACTAAGTTTACTGCTTAGTGGGGAAAACAGTTTGTTTGTGACTCGTCAGACTGATAAAGCCCTTCGGATGGAGGGTGAAACGTCTCTCGACAAAAAAATAAAACAAACTGTCCAGATGACCTAACTGAACATTGTTGGATTTTAGACATATGATTTGTGGAAATAGCTTGAAAACTGCGGGATGAGAATTGCACCAAAAAACTTACGGAAGAAAAAAACAGTTCTCAATAGTGTAAATGCTTCATAAGCTCACACAATAATATAAAAATTAAAAGACAGAAATTATGTTTGTTCAAAGTAAAATCTTCAAGTAAAATAATTATATTTCTGAAACAGATGGTACCTTTTCACCCCGTCTTCCGTGTATTCACTCCTGTAGAAGCCTCCCAGACCGTCGGACAGCTCTCCAACAAACTCAGTGCAGAGCTCGTACTTGCTGCCGGCCTGCAGAGGGCTTTTGAGCTGGACCACCAGGTACTGGGTCGGAACCTCCAGCCAGGTCTTCTTCAGGCCGGGTGCGGAAGCACCATCCAAACCCTCCAGTCTGACATCAAATCCATTGTGTGAAATAAATTTCAGGTTCGCGGAGTGAATGAGGATGAGATCTGTCTCCTTCACACATGTGAATATCACACTGGAGTTTCCAGTGAAGTTGTACAGATCTTCAGCGTTGGGCTTCAGCTGGGGCCATAAGGTCACGTTGTAGTAGTCAGGATAGAGGCTGTCTGGGAGTCTGTAGTGGTGCCAGGGTTTTGTTGGACCAGAGTGTGTATTTCTGATGGTTGCACCAGCTCCAGCAGGGGATGAAGGTGTCTTTAACCTCTCATGAGCATATGCCACGGAGAGGGCCAAGATGGTTACAACAGCCCCGAAAGCTGCAACCACACAGACTACTGCTGTCGTCTTGCTGATGTAGATTCCTTCCCCCATTTCTTCAATGCTCAAGAAAGACAATGGATGGTAAGAGGAACTGTATTTATATCCTGCATTTAGAAATCCAGCCCATAGTTAGTCACTGAAACAGTGGGAAGAGAAAACAGCTGAACATACAAAACACTGTCATAAAACGTTCTGGTGATAACGTCAAGTCCTGCCTGATATGCAAACTGTCTACCTATGGTGGTTTTGAACAGGGGTGTTTAGCAGCTGTCATGTTTCAGTTTAGTGGTGGATGATTTGAAAATTGTATTTCTGTCTCTGTTCATATATGCAGAATGGTTTTAGTATTAAGCACTACAGAGTTTAGAGCCCTGAAAAGCATAACAGAAATTAATTCACATGGGCTGCTCCTGTATCAGTGAAGTCCTGGACTGAAGGCCTTCTAGGAGATTTTGTCAAAGACAGGTGATAGTCTTTTTAATGAGCATCTTTTATTACTTGTTTGCTTAAGAATTTTTAAATTATTAGCCAGTTTTGCCTCCTGATTTAAAAAGTTGAAACTTTCATGGTTTCAAACATATTCCTCCTTTTAAGGTTTGATGGAGACTGCTGCGATTTTTAAAAACTGCAGTTGTTTTCTACCAGACTCGTGGTCTGATATTTTCTTGTCTACCAGAGTTTGTCAAACTCTAGTAGAGCTTTAATATGAATTTTTCTCTACTTTGACCTGCTCTTGGTAGATGTACACATGTCCCATATTCCTTGAATTTCCCTTCTTCTTGGTAACAATTTACAATAAGGTACACAAAATTGACTACTAGGGAATGCTCAGGAACGAATCAGGAGCTAATGGGTGCCCTGATGCATGCTCAATAATCCAGAGAGAAAAATCTAAAAAAGCTAAGTCCTCTGGACATTCAAAAAACAAAACAAAACAAAGCAAAAAAAAATAAAAATAAACGGTAGAAACGTCTCGTCTTTCGTCCGAAAGACTTCCTCAGTCTGAGCTGCTGTACAGTATTCAGCTCAGTCTTATAAATAGCACCCTCTCACAGTGGATCAACCAGTTTGCTGATGACAGCCGATCATGTCATCAGCAAACTGGTTGATCCACTGTGAGAGGGTGCTATTTATAAGACTGAGCTTAATAAACGAAACGAAAGACAAAATGTTTGTACAGTTTTTTTGTTGTTGCTTTGTTTTGTTCTGTTCTTTGAATGTCCAGAGGACCAGACTTAAGATTTTTTAGAGCTAATGGGTAGTTAGCCAGTACTTACTGGGGAACACACAGCCAAACTTTATTAGGGGGCTACTGGTTTGTTACCACAGGAACAGAGGAGAAATTCTCCATGTGGGTTCTGAATAAACCTTGCACCAGTGAGGGAGGTCACAGCTCGTAATTGGCAAAAAACGGTTTCCTAGTGGTTACCAATTTCATTGGATTTTCTCGTTTGTAAACCTATGAAAGACATTATCAATTTCATAATCTTATACTGGTGTCATCTTAACTAAGTCTGACTATCACTTACTGAGTACCAAATCATTGTCTGGCTATTATTTTGTTCACTGATGTAGTGAAGCATCATACCAAGTACTTACTGAGGAACCAATCATTATTTAATCACTACCTAAACTTAATTAGTTCCTCTACATTTACAAATTAACTAACCAGTAGTCCCCTAAAAAGGCTTAGCTGTGTGTTCCCCAGTAAATCTGGTTAACTACCCATTAGCTCCTGATTCGTTCTTGATTTGTTTCTGAGATGTTCCCTAGTAGTTAATCAAATGTTGTGTACCTTATTGTAAAGTGTTATATTGCACTTTTCAACAATCGTTTCTGCGAGTTAAATTAGAGGGGGGAAATATTAATGCACTTATTTTAGATTACATTTTTATTATTACTCTGTACAATTTTGATTTCACTTCGACACTGAAATAGTTTTTCTTTTTGTTAAAAAAAAGTTAATCTTCTTTAACCTTCTTTAATTAATGGAAATGAAAGCAAACGGCATCTATGGGGGTGAAAACATTTTATAGGTGTTGCAATACACAGCTGATTTTGGCTTCAATGCTGGACAGGAGAGAAACTGTCTGTCTAAAAACCTGAAATGAGACTGCTATCCAGTGAGATCAAACAAAAGGTCTTACCTTTTCAAATGTCACTTATGTCGCAGCTCAGCCTGCAGATCACAGATTCATACCGTGAGTCTGTCTTGTCTGCAAAACGCCTGACATATACTCAGCGGGATGTTTCGCAATCCTTGAAGGCAGAATAAACTATTGTAGCCAGCAAAGACGTATTGGAACTTGTTCTGTCATGTCTTGGGAACTATGCTGGCCTGATTTGAACACCAGTGCTATGTCTTTCAATACCAACTTCATAGAATGCATGTCACTCAATGTGCACGTTGCCAGAGTTGCTCACAGAACTCTGTTTATCTAAGGTGCCTTCAAACATTTATTCTGTTGGAGGAAATGCTGTTGAATTTCTGGTCATTTTTAAATTACAGATAAATACTTTTGTGAAGTTTTCATAGTTTTCATTTGCAACAAGTTAAGAAAAAAAATCAAGTTTAGCAACTTCTCTGTATGCCCGAAGGAATTTCCACTGATTCTGATTACCGGTATAAAAACCTTTGAGGTCAAAAGGAAAGTATCACACATAAGACAAGAAGGCTTCTACTCAGGCTCTGATAAATAAAAAAAGAAACATTTTTTTGTATTATTTGTTCTGGTTGCCTGAGAAACAGCTCTTGACAAAACGTTTCACATTTATTTTTGTTTTTGGAAGATAAAATAAATACAAATTACTAAACAAAAAACTTTGAGTAATTGTCTGAAATTACACAAACATGCATACATTTGTCAAGTAGGACCTCAGAGCCACAAATAACGTTCTCTAAATTATTTTCTTGAACAATACCATCCGTTTTTATGGGCTCTACAGTTCTCTATTGTGATCTGAGTAGCATTTAAATTCAATCAGTCGCCACTCAGGTGGTTTACTGGAGCCTCAGACAGAAAGGCATTATGGAGAAACTAGATTGTTAGTTCATGTACAAAGGTGTTAAAACAACAGTCAGAACTAGCAAAGGCAACGCGATAGCATTTGAGATTAAAGTTGGCATTCATCAGGGTTCATGTCTCAGCCCACTGTTGTTTTCTTTAATGGACACAGTTATTGAGCTTATTAGGAGAGATGATGCATGGAATATGTTGTGGCTGGAGATTCTGAAGTTAATCTCCAAGATAGTTTCAGATGGTGGCAGCAGGCACTTGAAAGTAAAGGTCTGGAAGTAAACGCAGCAAAAACAGAGACCATGGTCTGCTTGAAAGCTAATGAGACCGTAACAATTATTGATAATAGAGGAAATGTAATGAAGCAGGTTGAAACTTAGTATCTGGGGTCAGTGATAAATGCCAAAGGAAGCTGTGAAGAAGACGTTAAATGCAGAATTGGTGGGGCGTGGCAAAAATGGAAGGGGCTGACAGGAGTGCTTTGAGACAAAAAGATGCCAATTCATAAAGGGAAAATGTACAAGATGATGGTGCACCCAGTCTTGCTTTGTGAAGCTGAGGTGTGGACATTAAAGCAAAAGGAAGAGGAACTCCTGAAAGAACATACATGCAGATGCTACATGGGATTCCTGGAGTATCCCTCAAGGATAGACGGTGAAATCATGATAACAGAAAAACGTTTGGCGTGACAGGCATCACAGATAAGATACAGGAATCAAGAATGAGATGGTATGGGCATGTGCAGGGAATGGAAGATGACAACAAGGTAAAAAGTATTTTAAATGCAGAAGTTTTTGGTCAACGAAGCAGGGGATGGTAGAAGAAGAGATGATGATCCAGCAGGATATGAAGAAACTCAATCTCACAACAGAAGATACATGAAACAGAGCAAAATGGAGAAGAATCCACGTGGCAGACCCTGCTCTAAAAGGAGTGGGACCTACAGCCTGAAGGAGAGAGACAGAGAGAGTCGCCCCTCAATTCTTAATGAAATTTGGAGTGTTTCTTTTTCTTTCTTCAGGTCATACATTTTAGGTCATTTGAAGCTAACAAATTAAAAGTAAAATAGTATATCTTCTCAATATTTAAATTTATGTTTTTGTCTTTATCCAAGTCACAAAATTTGTTTTTGCAGAAAAACTTCAGTGAATTTTCTCTTTTATTTTATTAATCTCCTGTCTTAAATTGTAAAATGAAGGTTTACATATTTCTGATCTTCACTTCAGGAGGTAGCTCTGACTAAATGGTCACCAACTTCTGATCCATTCATTTAGTTCAACTGACAGATGTCCGTTGAACAAACTTTATTCCTGTCATGGATTTATAACACAAGCTTTTTCCCCAAAATGTTTTGCAGTGGAGGGTTTGGCTCACATTGAAACGACTCAAAAAAGAAAAGGTACATCGTGTTCAAATACTTAAGAGGTATCCCTGCTGATACAATACACTTGTGCACGACTGATTGTGTTCATGTGTGAGTCAGGCACATGCAATATACAGTATGTGTAAAAATGATTTTAGTTGCATTGACTGATGTCTGCACATTATTGAATGTTCATATAAGTGGGTCCTTCATGAGGCTTTTGGTTAGGATGGACAGAAAAACACAAAGGGTAATAACATCTTGTAGTGTTTAATAACTGGCAGCTGTAATCGAATGACTATGCATCATTTTGATGCAGCGGTTTGTCAAACCAGACGTCCACTGCAGCCTGTTGACGTTCAGTGCATTCATCTGTTCCAAGCTCCAGTCATTGATTGAACTCCCATCTTCCTATTGAAGCTGATTAAAGGTAAACTGTTGCCAAATGACAATCTGTGGTTTAAAGATTTTATTACAGCCAGTATCAGCCTTCTTTTCTCCAGAAAACTGATTACAGGTGTGCAGCAGCCCCCTGCTCCAATGTGACTACATCTTGTCTCTTGCTTTCAGTTTCTGCACTTAAATTGCATGGAGGCTGTAAATCACTCGGAGAACTCTTTGTGTGCACGTAAAGTTACTCATGTTTCTAGACAAATAGACACTGCTATCAGGTGACCAATTTAAAAAAAAACTTTTTTTTTTTTTTTACTGGGAATCAAGTTGTGGTCAGTGGCCAAGGAAACTAATTCATGGATCATACAGCACATCATGAGTTGCTTACATCGTACATAGTAAAGCACAAAGACAAGAATAGAACAATGATGCTTTTTTCCATTTTTTAACAGAATCTGTCGTGTCACAACTGTAAAAAAAAAAGGTGCAGCTTTTGCTGTTCTTGATCTTCACAGCTAATACAATTCATTACCAATCCCCAACCGTTCAAAAGCAAAACACCATCCTAAATGTCTGGGTTCTCATGTGGTCTCGTCAGTTAACCACTTCAGCACTTCAGCTTTGTTTTCCATCACCCATTTTATGTTTGCTGTGGTCTTTTCTATGGCTTGCTCCATTGCCAAAGTGGCTGAGCCAAAGCCAGCATGGTGGTGTTCTTCTTTAAATGTCTTCAGCTGGGGAAAGAAAAAAAGAAAAAATAACTTCTGCATATGTTATATTGATTTTCTGGCCCCAGGAAAGTCCAATGTGTGGTTCAGTGTGCTTGTGGCTATGTGGGTTGCATACCTCTTGCAACTCAAACTCTGTGGAAAATCTCATTGTGATTCCGTTGATGAGATTACGAAAAGCAAACAATCCTCCTCCGTATCTAAGAGAAAGGACAATGTTTAATAGAAAGATTTTCTGCATAAATAAATGTTGTTAACTTGGCAAAAGGGCCTTCTCATACTCCACTCCTGCTTCCTGGAATATCTTACAAAAAGATCTGAAGCTCTCGGCCTTGACCTCTCTAAATGGTTTTAAGAATCTGTTGGAATCCTGGCAAAAACCAATGCAGACATGTTCCTGTTTTTGATTTTCTACATCTACCTTATAATCTGTCTGTTTTGCTTCTTTGATATCTTTGTTTTAACTTGTAAAAAAATATATATATTTGAAAATCTGTATTTCTCTCTTAAGTTACCGTAGTCTATTGTTGATTGTTCAAGGACATTCTACTGTTGCTGTTGTCATCATTCTTTAGTTTGTAGACAGGGTCTCTCTTGTCAACTACCAACATCAACTACCTCATACATATACTGTGTACATTAACTCATATGCTGCTGTGCCACTCTTTGCAAATGTCAATGCTAGAACCTTCAGTTTATTTTATAGATATACTTTTTATACTACTATGAAAAAACTCAGGACAGTATTACACTTTTATTATTTCATTTTATGCTTATGTTCATTGGGTGTTTGGTGTTTCAGTGTTGGTGTAAATTTTCATACTTTTATACTACTATGAAAAAACTCAGGACAGTGTTACACTTTTACTATTTTATGCTTATGTTTATTAAATGTTTTAGTGTTTAGTGTTTAGATGGTTACTGTTGCACCGAGGGACTGAGAGAAACGCAATTTCAATCCTGTGTATGTCCTGTACATATTGCAGTTCTGACAATAAAGTTGACTTTGACTTTGACTAAATGAGTCCTCAAGGCTCAATGAGATTAGACACAATGTGAAGCTCCAACCCCAGCTAAAAATAAGCATCACATAAATATCAGTTAACGATGGGATTAATTCAGAACACTATAGTTAAATCATGATTATATCTGCTTTCTCAAAACAAGTGTGAGTAAATGAAACAACAAGTGGTTCTTTTACAGAGCGTTTAAAATTGATCACCTCAGTTTTTCAACGTTTAGTACAGAGCCACTGTTCCTGTAGAGCACTGATCAAATGACTACCTTGAATAAGTGGTAGCACATTCTCTAAGGAACATCAGAGTATGGGGGATGCACTTACTGTTGGGAGATGTAACTCCATCTTGTTCTGACAAAGTTCCAAGCCAGTGGCATTCCTATAACATTCCCGGCAATATACTGGATGGTGGAAGTGGCATCTTGCTTGCGGACCTTAGTTGGGTCGAGCGTGTACTCTAGATACCTGTCTCAAAACAAGTTCATTTTTGTAAAAGAAAATATATATATGCAAGAAGAATAACACAAAAGTTTCAGTTTGAAGACTTTCGTTAGGTGATAAGCATCAAGGAACTGTAGTTATTTTCCTACAAGCTCAATAGTTTCTGTAAGTCAAACCCTTTGGTTCACTGAGATTATACCAGAAAGTCACTCATCTTTGCAATGTGCTGTTAACATTCCTTTGTTTTAGAACTGTATCATTTAAAATGATTTAATGAAGCAGTTGCATGTCACTTTGGTGTTGTGAATGTGTCACAAACCTGTTCAAGAGCCAAGGAATTTTGGTGCACGCCATAGCTGATCTAAGCCTGGAAGCTTCAGATGCCAGGGAAGCATTCTGAAACATTCTCCAGGCAAAGTCCCACTCTTCCACTCCACCAAAGGCTATGGCGTTGCAGTAAGCTGTGCTTTTCAAGTTGGGATGGATCCTGGTAAGTGCAAGAGAAATAAGAATTAAATAATAAAGAAAAAAAAACAGTCTGACATTTAAAACATGTTCTTAGTCTGTTATTATATTACCATAGTCTGACTTTTCTTTTCTAATTATCTGCAGTTAACCTCTGCAAGTGTTTTTCTCTTAATGGCTTGTGCTCCAATTTTTGACGCATCAAGTTTTTGAACATCATTTAATCTGCATCCCTTCCCACATTATTGGCTACCTCTCAGCATTGTATTCACAAAGCTCACAGCACTAACTTTATGCCAGCACAAACACTCCTCTAATTTTGTATGTGTTAACTGAAGGGCTGAACAATTAATTGCATTTGCAATAATATCCCAATATGATAAAACAAGATTTTCCTAATCGCAAAGGCTGAGATTTGACTGGTCATGTGATCTGGTTGCGTGACTTGCGAGGGAGCGGAGCAAAGCAAAACAGGGAGGCAGAGAAGTCAACACTGCACTTTAACCAGCTGCACAATGGCTCGACAGAAGGTGATTGTAGTGGACCAGACCGTGGTCCCCAATACTGTACACCTTCGTCTCTTTGAACTGTCCCAGTGACACCTTTTCACTGATACTTTAAGTTAAACGGACATTAACACGTTTTAGTCCATTTAGTTTGAATCTAAGAACATAATCACTACAAGAGACTCTTTTACCCTTTAAAATTTGTTCTAATTCAAATATTCAACAGAATAACCTATAATTTTATGATCATTTGTTATCTGCATGCAGTGGTGGGCCTCCGACCGCTAGGTAGCGCTGTTGCGCTATTCCGCTTGTAGCGTTGCTAAATAATCTGTTAGCTTTACAGCGGATTGACTAAGTTTTATAATTCATAAGCGGATTTATTCTATTTTTATTTAAAATGCAGTACCGCTAATAACTAATTATCTATCAGTAAAAACGAAATAACGTATTTACGAGCAGCACCGGATGTGGTCCGTCACAAAAAAGCGTCCCCCTCAGTCTCTTGGTGTGTGCTCACTCAATAGACCCCTTTCACGGCTCGTCATCAAGCCTGGATATATACCGGAAGTAGCCATCTTGGCGACATAGCTGTTAGCATAGGCTGTTAGCCTCAAAGCTATTGTTGTGGTGCGTCGCGTCTGGTCACACAAAATCAAAAAATGGTGAATTATTGTCGTGTCCATGGCTGCCACAATCGGTCAGATTGAGAGAAAAAGCCTTCTGTTTTACAGATTACCACTCGTGATCACAAATCAAGGTGAAATAACTCGGCAGTTATCAGAGGAACGTCGACGTCTGTGGCTGCCAGCCTGAACCAGAACTTGGATTGAAAAACACTGAGCAACATCCGAATTTGCTCTGCACACTTTGTGTCAGGTAATATATTTCTTACAGTAGATTATAGTGAATTAGGGCATTACATGAATCATAAATTTATTGAGCACGAGGACAGAGCTTCAAAACACCACCTCCCTTTTTCTGTTCAAGACAGCCCTGAAAACACATCTCTTTAGACTTATCATTAACTTTACTAAATGTATTTTATATTATATAATCCTTATGTATTTTATATTTCAATTTGTCACTGATAATGTTTGAACTGAATTGGTTTGTTAAGTGTCCTTGGGTGTCCTGAAAGGCGCTTTTAAATAAAATGATTATTATTATTACAATCCTTTAACTGTGCTGCATAAAATGTACATGGAACGTTACATTTTTTTGTTGAGTTATTTGTTTTTTACAAATAGCATAAACAACTCAAAAAGCTTTCAGTTGTTGAGTTGTTTAATAATAATGTCTATATTCCTGTCATCTGCGTATGTTCCCATACACAGACGAAATTCGTCTCTGCATTTAACCCAACCACCTACCAGTTGGTGCAGTGAGCAGCCCGAAAGCGCATGCTGATTATTCAAAATTCATAAGAGCACATGTCACTCATGACAAGAGCACTGTCATGAGTGTCATGTCACTGTCATGACATGTCATGACATGACACTCGTGACAAGAGCACTGTCATGATAAACTAAAACTACACATCTAGCTCTCAAGTTGAAAAGCAAAAAATACGTACAAACACTAAATATGTAAGAAGCACATACAATAACCTAAATTAACTGTTCTTGTGTTGTTTGACAACTGACAATCCGGTGCTATGTTGTAAATCCTGTTTTGAAATTCATATGCATATGAACACACCAATTATTTACAACTTCATTTAAGTAATTTTTATTTTATTATGTTTTTTCTTTTCTTAGGCAGACGTGCTCCATTGTACAGCAAGGATGATCCAGACTGGGTGCCTTCACTGAAGACGTGTGCTGCAGAGAAGTAGCAGTTGGTGCTGATGGTGGATGACATCTGGCAGCTGAACGCTTCAACCGACGACAAAAAAGAACTAAAAAAAACATGGCAAATAGCACATGTTAGAATCCATGTTGAACGTGTCATAGGCTGTGTTAGACAAAAATACACAATCTTGAATGGCCCTCTTCTACCTATTGATTTTCAAACATGTAGAGATCCAGAAAAAGTTGCATTAATCGATATGATTGGCTTTGTGTGCTGTGCCTTGGTTAATCACCTTTGGTGGGTTATGAGTAGCTGCATGAATTGTAAAAAGAACAAGTGGATAGAAGAGTGATAGCTGATGTGAACCTTTTTTATTTTTATTTTACATTGTTCCACCTTTACTTTGAAGTTGTTTTTGCAAATATGGGGCAGACATGATTTTTCATTCACTGCACTCTTTATTTGAGCATGATGCTGGTGAAGATTCTCAGTCGTCCAGGACATGATAAAATCAAAAAAGGCGTTCAATACAGGATCAACTGGACTTTATTAGTAACAAATAAAGTCCAGTTGATCCTGTATTGAACGCCTTTTTTGATTTGAGCATGAAATACTATATCATTACTGTTTATGTATTGATTTGATGAATGTAATTTTGATTATGCTTTTTCTGTAATGGATATCACACAGACGTGAGCAAACAAGACAACTTACATATTACAACATATGTTTCACATATAGTGGTGCTGATACTGTATAGCTCACGTCGATTTAGAAAACCTCTCTTTTAAACAGAATAAATGACATTATGTATCATTAACCATTTTGTTTGTGCACTTTTTGTATTGACTAGAAAATATTCTGCCAAACTCAAAGTAGTTGTAAGGTAAAAAAGGTCTATACAGTATGAAGACAACCATTCATACTACTGTATTATCTTAAAAGATAATGTCTGCAGAATGCACCTCAAAGTTCTTACTGTAATTAGATTCATAGAGTAGCTGTTATTTATATAATTTGTGTTGAAACACTGTACAAGAGTTGAACATTTTGAATAACACTTGTCAGCCATCATTGTACTTCACATGTTTATTTAAAAAATATGTTTTGAGGTAGTTCAGCACAGAGCTTCTATAAAATGAACTGAAACACACATTTAGTCTGGATTAATAAGGAAAATCAAGGCATTGCTCTCTGGAACCGCTCAGATCTGGTTGATCCAGGGATCAAATGTAGCTTAAAAAACAGGGATCTAAGATCATTTTGACAAAATTTGCTTCAATCCTCAGACTGATGTGATGAGTCACATACATTTACAATAAGAATACATAGCTAGTGTGTGTTTAAAAACACACCCAAAATATATTTATATGTACACAGACAAATTAAAAATTAAATATAAATCACCAAATAATTCACAATGTCTGCGTAGGTCACAGCTGGTAAGGTCCTCTTATCTTCTGACATGTTGGACAGCCGGTATGGGTCTTAGCTGCCAATTATCTGCATTTTATCCAAATGACGTTCCTTTGCTGCAGGCTGAAGCTGGTCCACATAGTCTCCTGCAGCTTCTGTCTTCTTCACAGAGGTTTGTTTTACAGACAACAAGGTCAAATCAGAAATAAAACCGGAGCTCCGACTTCAACTACTGTGTGTTTACAGCGCGAGTGTCTCCAACATGGCGGTGCTTCCGGTATTGCGCAATCCGTGAAAGGGGTCTATAGCAGTTAGCAGCCAGTGTGTTACTCTGCAGCCTTATTGCTTGTTTTCGAAGAGTCAGACGAAGACTTTTTAACATGGAGGGTGAACTTATGGATGTTTCTCAGGGCCTACGCGACGCGTCTGGATTTAAAAATAGAATTTCGCCACATTAGCACTCTTCAAAATGGCGTCCGCGACGGCCAAAGAAGCCAGGATTTTACAACAAAACACGGTAAAACAATTATTTCTTTGCTGAGAAAAAATATATTTCATAGCTGACGTTATAGCACAAGTTTTTCTGAGCTTGAGAGTTTCACGAAATGGTCAAATCTGCTGGATTTAAAAAAGTAGTTCACCATTAGGACTCTTCAAAATGGCGTCCGCAGGGCAGCAAACTTACATACTCAGGGAATCACAAGGAACTCAGGAGACAGAGGCAACAGGAGACAATGCCAGGACAATGATAAACACAGAGATACAGACTTATTTTTGATTTGATTTGATGTTCATTCATTCATTTTAAAAGAACAATACAAAACAGTTTCATCAGATACAAGGATGAATAGACTTTTAGCTGAATGGATGGATGGATAGACAGTTAGCTGGATGGATGATCTTTAACAAGTTCTAAAATCATTAAAATTTAACCTCAGCTTGTGCCTCTGACCCAACAGAACCTCCTTCAGCAGCAGAATCCTCTGTGGTTCTCTGACTTCATCAGTCTGCAGGACTTCATCAGTCTCTCTCCTGGTTCTGGAGGAGTTCTGACCCACTCTTCTTTCCATTGTTGCTTCAGTTCTTTGAGGTTTCTGCTCTCTGAAGGTTTCAGGTTCAGGTTCTGGACTCTGACTGGGCCGTTGATTTGATTTGATTTGATGTTTATTCATTCATTTTAAAAGAACAATACAAAACAGTTTCATCAGATAGAAGAATACAAGTAGGATAAAATGAAAGGAGCAGAAAGAAGATGAAATCTTATTATATCTGCCCCTTATTTATTTCACAGTTTGTTCAACCAATGATAACCTTCAAACTACATCACAAAATGAATAAATCTACTAATTTATCTAACTGTAATACTGTACACAAACACACTAAGCTACATCATATATAGTTTTTGAGCAAGTCCTTTTCGACCTTTTTCTTAAATGTATACAACTCAAACAACTTACTGTATAACAGTTCATGCACCGCTAGTTGGCAGTGTAGTGCAAATATTGCATAACTTGCTGCTACCAATTGTTGAATTTAATTAGCGGATTAGAATTAGCTTCCCCTAATTTTCATAAGACATTAGTGCTTTTGAAATTGCGGACCTAAATAAATAAATTAGTGCTTTAGAAATAGCGGAACTAATTTTTGGATTAGCGTTGCCCACCACTGTCTGCATGAATAGTCACTCTTTAATATGCTGATGTATTTTTAAAATGTGAATGATCATTACTAAACTGGTATATTTTTTCTCTGTCTTAGTCAAGAACTATGCCTAAAGTGAATTAATGTGTCATACTGAACTCCTCAGTTTTGTTAGAAGTTAGAATACAGTTTTAATCAGTTGTTTTATGAAGCTGGCTCCAGTCTAATCTGTTTCTCTCTCTTCATTCTAAACAACTTATTCTCTCTTCTTCTAAACTGACCTTCACTGTCTGACTGAAGATAACATCAAGTGAACTCTCAGACGTGACTCTAACTCTCTTCCACTGGTCGTCTGAACCAATCGGAAAAGAACAAGTCACTGATCTCAGATCCTCTCTTAAATGTTCTAAGCTTTGCTGGAACTTTCAGTTGAGTCTGGTGAGGAAGTTGAGATATGAACTTGCTCTTGGAAGCTGGGAACGTCCGACCATGAGCCAAAAGGTCCGCGTTTCTCAGCAAGGTTTAACAGCAAGCTGCTGTGGAAACCGACTTTGAGCTCCTAAGCTCTGACTACAATGAGTGTTCCAATCCAAGAACACTTTTATTCTGAAAACCAACACACTGAAACGGTGAACATGACAACTGGACCCGAGAAGATTGATCATCTTTGAAGGTAACAAGTCATTATTGTTTTGCCAAGTGGACCGACGGCTAGCGAGCGTCTGCCAGAAAGTTTGCGACCTCTGGTTTACAGCACATACTCTCAGAATAACCCTCTGACTCATTTTCTTCCATCCTCCACCTTTCCTCCTTCTCATGCTGAAACTTCTCCTAAACTATAGACAGGTAGTCCCCGACTTACGAGCGAGTTCCGTTCCTGCGAGGCTCTCGTAAGACGAAAATTCGTACGTCGGAACATGAAACACGTGTTCTCGTAAGTCCGGATTTTCGGTCGTAAGTCGGAAAATTTATGCTAGCGCTACTACGAACACTCGTTTTTAATCACAAATGTTCATACTAGTTCATAACATGCTCAGAAACTTGTTTCCAAACGGTTAGCTAACACACTTTCATCTAAAAACACATAAAAGTGCTGTATTTTTTGTATGTTCTTTACAAATTTACTGCTCGTTCGCCAGCTCGTAAGTCCGGAACCTCGTAGGTAAGAGCGCTCGTAAGTCGGGGACTACCTGTATTTTGCCAGTAACTAAACTTTTAAGTTTATGTGCCTGCAGAAAAGTTAATATAAGACCTTTAACTTGTTCTGTTGTCTCCAAGTTTTAATCTGTGAGTTATAAGAAATTCTGATCGATCCAATCTGTAAATATGTTGTGATGTAATTTAATGATTTGTTAATTAAATGATTCAGTTCATAAATTGACGTTTCATGTCTTTACATCTCATCACTTGGTCACATTTATCTGTTTAAATCCTAAAAAGAGAGAACTCGTTAAAATTAAATGCTAAGAAGTTGGGTCAGGTAAAATCTGCTCACTCTTTCATTTTGGAATATTGTACAGTCAGTAAAATTGATTAGTGCATTTATCTTACAGTGATACATCAGCATGTCCGTTGTTTGGAATGACTTTGGCTATAAAAAAAGAAGACGCTGCTCAATGACGTGTATTGTGCAGAACCTCTCTTGCTGCTGTTGCTACCTCTCAAGGTATCACCACAAATCTTTATCAACACTTAAAAAACACCACAAAAAAAGACATTTACGATAGTTGCACGACTAAAATGCCAGCAACCAGTGCTTCAACTTAAAGTAAGCAAAGTACCAGCCAACAGGGATCACTGACAGAACTGTTCAAAGGTATTACCCTGCATAAACAAATTTTGAAACGGCTCACGGAAATAAATTGAGCAATAATGGAGTTCTTAGCGAAAGACATGATGCCCATTAGTATAGTGACCAAGCCTGGGTTTACGGCTTAGTAAACACAATGGATAAGTGGTACAGAATGCCCTCATACACAGATTTTAGCAAAGTTGTTATCCTGGAGCTATACAAAAAAATGCAGAAACAGAGTTGCAGAAGAGCTGAAAACTGGAGATTATAGCAACTGAAACAGATTGATTTACTGCTCGTGTTTGTTGAAAAATACATGAGACGAAGACATTGAAAAATAATCACATATTAAATCACAATCACAATATTGAGGTTAAAAAAAATTGCAATTAGAATATTTTCCAAAATCATTCAGCCCTAGTTAACGGTTGGCATTGCTTTTCTATATAAACTCAATTGTCCTCTCTGCACAGTTTAAATGTGTTACTCTCTCATAGCATAGACAAATAGAGAAAATAGTAATCTCACAGCTTCATGTCTTAAAAAAGAAACTGAAAAGGCACAACTTAAAACTTCACAAACAACATCTGACTGTGTGTGGAAGGAGTCATGCTTAAGATGGAATTTATCAGTCTATAAAGAACATATTGTGCTGCCTTGACAATCACTGTATTTTCTCATTTTCCTTTCAAATTGTCAAAAATAAATTCTTATTTTTTTGAAAGTCCCAAACAGTACTTGTCTTTGAGGACAAGGTGTTTTATGCCACAACAGTTATTTGCATAAATATAGGTATACAAATATATAGTCAAACTAGTTGGCAGCACAGTTTGAGGCCCACATATCCCTTACAGAATATTTTTTTTTATTTTTTTTATTTTTTCTTCTTTCGGCTTTTCCCCTGCGTTAGGGGTCACCACAGCGATCTAGTCGCATGAAGATTTGGCAGTTGTTTTTACGCCGGATGCCCTTCCTGACACTCCACATATCCCTTACAGAATGATTTGCAAATTACACTGATACCATATGCATAATCCTAACTGGCACCTGCAAAAGCCATGAAATCTTTTGGTGAAGTTGGACCTTAGTTTTATTGATCATGCCTATCAAGACAAATAAAACTTTAAAAATACAAAGACTTAATTTTCTCCTCACTCACGGGTTGTGCTTTGGGTTTTCCATCCACTGTTTGTACCAGCTTTTGATCAGCTCCCTGCAGCCCTCCACACCCACACTACATGCTATCCCGATAGCATTGATCTGATTATACCTGACAAGAAACAAGATAAAAGAAAACTACAGTAGTTAAAAAAGTACACATGCACATATGTGTTTGAAATTGTACCTCTGTTATAAGAATTCCTACTGATCACTGTGTCCAGTGGGTACTTGGGTCCAATTTGAGGTAATTGTCTTGAAATACTCAAACAGTGGTTTGATTTGCATCTTGAGGTATGCCTAGAACATAAATGTACAAATGTTTTTGTGTCCAGTAATTAGTCTGTACATCTAAAAGTGTTTCCTGTTAGGACTGACCTGTAAAGCTCCGTAGACTTCAGTGCGCTCCAACAAAAGGATATAGTTGCCGAGGTTTTTCAGAGCCGATTGCCAGGGGATGTAGTCTCGTTCTTTGTACAGGTATTTGGTAGTTCTCAAAGCCAGTGTTGTACTGATTATTTTTGCTC